>JAXCGZ010005796.1:0-2500 GCA_037179515.1 Halocaridina rubra
TAAAAATAATAATAATAATAATAATAATGATAATGATAATGATAATAATAATAATAATAATAATAATAATAATATAATAATAATAATAATAATAATAAATATAATAATAATAATAATAATAATAATAATAATAATAATAATAATAATAATAACAATAACAACAATAATAATAACAATAATAATAATAATAATAATAATAATAATAATAATAATAATAATAATAATAATAATAATAATAATAATATAATAATAATAATAATAACAATAACAATAATAATAATAATAATAATAATAATAATAATAATAATAATAATAATATAATAATAATAATAATAATAATATAGATAAATTATGCGAAAAAAAACATACACTTAAAAAATAAAAAAATGCAATTTAAATGGAAAATAGTAAGGCAGATTATTTCTAGGAAGTTCCTTCCAAACACCATATAGATTTCCATTTCCACAGCCTAAGGAATCTGAACTGATAACAACATCTTACTTATTACCCTTTTCTTAGAAATTACTGCATCTTAATCCACAAACAGAATCCATTTTTGTGCTTTGCAAATATCTTGTCGGTTGTTTCTCCCTTTTAAAAGATTAATCTTCCATTTTGGATCAATTCTGGTATGGCAATGATTTATGTATGTATGTATGTATGTATGTATGTATGTATGTATGTGATTACCTAATTGTGTTTACGGGAAAGAGCCCAAAGCTCGTATCTTACCGTCTCCTGATCGGTTCCATTTTATACTTAGTGATACTTATCATACCTGTCCTTAAAACTATGGATTGAGATAGCATTAACTACCTCCTCGCTTAGCGAATTCCAATTATCAACTACTCTTACACTGAAAAAGTATTTCCTTACATCCTGCAAAGAGGTTTTCTTACGAAGCTTCAAACTATGACCTCTAGTTCTAGAGCCAGCCATATCAAGATATCGATCCCTATCCACTCTATCATAACCATGAAGGAATTTAAACACTGTCACCATATCCCCCCTCAATCTTCTAGCTTCGAGTGATGGTAAGTCTAATTCCCTCAGCCTCTCATCATAACTGAGATTGCGTATTTCTGGCACCAGTTTCGTGGCATGTCTTTGAACTTTTCAAGCTTAGCTATGTGCTTTTTCAAGTGCGGATTCCAAAAGGGGGCTGCATATTCGAGTTTTGGCCTCACATAGGTTATGTATGTATGAATTTTCGGAAAGATACTGTTCCACCACACATCTCCATGATGCATGTAGTAGTGTATTTACTGGATGTACTGACAAAATCCAAGGATTCAATCTGGTGGTTGCCACTACCCTCTCCTCTGTATTCCGAAGAGGTTGAGAAAGGACGTAGGAGAAATATTAGTCAAAATAAGGTAACCATAATTTACTTACAATATATATCGATATGTTCCTCCACAGTTATATAGGGACTATCCGAGTTTGGTGACGAGCTTGATGTGTAGTATGCTCATGTTCGAAGTAAATTTTATATCATTTATCAATAGATTTCTACTAGTTCTTGTATATTATACATATATGTGTGAAAATGCCTTGAAAAATTCGTAAGAGCTCGACAGATGAAAAATGATTTTCCTGAAATTCCAAAACTTTAAGCTCTTCGCTAAAATTTTCTTAAAACAAAAGTTCAATTGAATATTGAAAATCTCTCTCTCTCTCTCTCTCTCTCTCTCTCTCTCTCTCTCTCTCTCTCTCTCTCTCTCTCTCTCTCTCTCTCTCTCTCTCTCTCTCCTCTCTCTCTCTCTATCTATCTATCTATCTATCTATCTATCTATCTATCTATCTTTCTATCTATCTATCTATCTATCTATCTCTCTATCTCTCTATCTCTCTGTCTATCTATCTATCTATCTATCTATCTATCTATCTATTTCACTAAGATGATCCACACTTACGTAAACACAAATTTCCTTTAGATATAAAGAGTGAAAAATACGTTAGAAACTATCAAAATTAACAGATATAAGGAATAAGTTTACGGGCTTGCCATAAACTTCTAATCAGATGAAAGACTAACAAAACAGGATCTACCTCCACTCGAATACAAAAGAATAAATGAGGATAAAGTAGAGATTTATATATACATCCATAGGTTTGTCAAAAATCTAACAGAACAAATATAATAAAGACTCTGTATTAATTTAACTTTATTGCGAGACGAAGGGCAATAGACTCTTAATATATTTAAACTGTAAAATGTCCTTATAAAGGGAACTCGCTAAGGACTGCAACTGTAACTGCTGAAAATAAGAATGTTACAGTTAGTACAGTTAATCAGAAAAATATATTTCATACCACTGTAAGATATACTCAAGATCATTCCATTATTATTACACCAACAAACATACACATGCTCATACTCACATGGGAAAAGGTGTGTGTGTGTGTGTGTGTGTGTGTGTGTGTGTGTGAGAGAGAGAGAGAGAGAGAGAGAGAGAGAGAGAGAGAGAGAGAGAGAGAGAGAGAGAGAGAGAGAGAG
>JAXCGZ010005796.1:10000-25000 GCA_037179515.1 Halocaridina rubra
CGGTAGCGTCCGCGACTCTGTGTCGTCAGGTCAAGGGTTCGCGCCCCGTCACGGTCTGAGGTTAGCAAGGGTATGCACTCAGGGTAAGGATTTCATCTGCCAAAACAAGTCCTTCGCAAGAAGGCAACCGTCCTAGCCCTTAGTAGAAAAGGGAATCTGTGACGTAAAACCGGAACAACAGCAACAACAAAAGTATGGAATCATTATTGTTAAGTTCTAAATTGTACTATCAAGTTATATAAAAAAAAAAACATAGGAATATTTAAATAACTAATTTAATAAATATGATACTACCGTTTTGAGTCACTATCCCTATTTGATTAGGGGTGGACGCAGACATGTTGGAGATGGGGAATAAGGGCTGGATGTCCTTCCTAGTGCCCCGCGATGGGCCCTATAACGAAATTGTCACTTATCGAGTAGAGTGCTCTAACCTCAACTCTACAGCATTCCCTAATAAGTAAAAAAAAAATTATATATATATATATATATATATATATATATATATATATATATATATATATATATATATATATATATGCAAATAAGCAGCACATTGCCATATGTGAAAACATTATTCATTTTTAACCCAACTGGGACTAGAACCTAGGACACATAATTAATTTGTCAAGGCGCTACCAACTACACCACAGAAGGTCGAAAAGAGAAACAAACCTTAAAGTGTAACTGCTATACTAGGAATAAACTCATCCTATCCGAATACCATTTATTTTTTATATTACAGTTTCCCCTAACCTCACTCATGGCTTCGTTTTTGCATTTAATTAAAATCCCAATATAATTTGGGACCAACAATAATCAAATAAGAACATTGCCACGTGAAAATATGAATAATTTTTACCCCAACCAGGACTTGACCCTAGGACACATAATTACAGTGTCAAGGTGCTACCAACTACACCACTATCTATCTATCTATCTACCTTGGCTGTTTCCCCCTTTAATTGGGGGGTAGCCGACATCAAGAAAGGAAAACAAATAGGGGGATTACTTTGCTCTATGGGCAATGACGAGGGAGCTAGCGACCGTTCAGATCGCACTGCTGGAGTGCCACAGCCCATCCTCCCGGCTCTTCCACAACCTGTGTCGCTTCACAACTGCCAACTCCTCCTACTGCCCCTACCACAGGGCTACATTTGTAAGATGCAGCCCCGTGGTAACAGCAGATGCCCATCAGAGCTGCGTCACAATGGCTCGCCACTCATTCCTTTTCCTAGCACGCTCGCTTGCTTCCCTCACATCCATCCTCCTATCATTCAGGGCTCTCCTTACTCTATCCATCCATCCAAACCTAGGCCTCCCTCTAGTATTTCTCCCATCAACTCTCGCATTCATTACCTTTTTCAGCAGCCTTTCATCATCCATCCTTTCCACATGGCCAAACCATCTCAGATCATTCATATCTACTCTGGCTGCAATTTCTCTCCTCAAACCCGTTCTTGCTCTCACCACTTCATTCCTAACCCTATCCAATCGAGATACACCAATCATACTCCTCAGGCATTTCATCTCAAACACATTTAGTTTCCGTCTCTCACTTACTTTCATACCCCATAACTCTGATCCATACATCACAGTTGGCACAACCACTTTCTCATACAAAACTTTCTTAACATTCATTTCCAACCCTCTATTCTTCATCACTCCTTTCAATGCACCCAACACTTTACATCCTTCATTCACTCTGTGACACACATCTGCTTCCACTCCACCATTTGCAGCTATAACCGAGCCTAAATACTTAAACTGATTAACCTCCTCAAGTGTCTCTCCATTCAACATAACATTCAATCCAGCGCCATCCTCATTTCTTGTACACCTCATAACCTTACTCTTTCCCACATTCACTCGCAACTTCCTTCTCTCACACACCATTCCAAATTCTGACACTAACTGACACAGCTTTTCCTCTGAATCTGCCACCACTACAGTATCATCTGCAAACAGCAACTGATTCAGCTCCCACTCGTTATCATCCCCATCTACCATTCTCAAACCTCGACCACGCACTCGCTCATTCACCTCTCTTACAATTCCATCAATATACAAACTGAACAGCCGTGGTGACATCACACATCCCTGTCTCAGTCCCACACTCGCTGGAAACCACTCACTCACTTCATTCCCTATCCTAACACAAGCTCTACTGCACTCATACAAACTCTTCACTGCATGCAACAATTTACAATTAATTCCATATAATCTCAAAACATTCCACATAGCCTCTCTATCAACTCTATCATATGCTTTCTCCAGATCCAAAAATGCAAAATACACATCCTTACCCTTTGCTAAATATTTCTCACATAACTCCTCTACCTCTCCTAAAACCACTCTGTACTTCCGCGATCACATATTCTGTCTTATCCCTAATCCTATTAACCAGTATCCTACCATACACTTTTCCTACCACACTCAACAAACTTATACCCCTAAAATTACTACAGTCATACATATCTCCCTTACCTTTGTATAGAGGCACTATACAGGCAATCACCCATTCCACTGGCACCAATGACAACATAAAGCATATATTAAACACTCTCACTAACCATTCCAATGCAGTCACACCCCCTTCTTTCAACATTTCCGCTCTCACACCATCCATTCCAGGTGCTTTACCTGCTTTTGCTCCATACAATGCCCTTTTCACCTCCTCTCTTGTAATCTCTCTCTCATTTTCATCTCCCATTACTGGCCCTTGAACCCCTCCCACTGCCACTATAGCTGCCTCTCTATCTTCCTCAACATTCAGCAAGCACTCAAAATATTCTGCCCATCTTTTCCTTGCATCGTTCTCTCTTAACATCTGTCCATTCACATCTTTCACTGTCTCTTCCATCCTCGATCCACCCTTCCTTACTCTCTTCAATGCTTTCCAAAACTTCTTTTTATTCTCCTCATATGACCTACTAAAATCCTGTCCCCACCTAACATTTGCCAACCTCTTCTCTTCCTCTACCTTCCGCTTGGTTTCCACATTTTTCTCCCTATATCTTTCATACTTCTCCCTACTTTTACACTGCAGCCATTCCTCAAAAGCCCTCTTTTTCTCTTCCACCTTCATATTCACCCCTTCATTCCACCACTCGCTGCCCCTCCTCATGCCACCTCCAACAAACCTCTTTCCACACACATCACTTGCATGTCCCACAAAGCATTCTTTCATCAACCCCCATTCCTCCTCTAACTCCCCAACTTCTCTTTCTTTCACCCTGTCATATGCCACTCTCAACCTGTCCTACACCACAGAAGGTGTAAAAGAAAAACAAACCCTACAACTTAACTGCTATACTAGGAATGAGCACATTCTATGTGAATGATATTTTTTTCATATTACAGTTTCTTCTAACGTCACTTGTGGCTTCGTTTTCGCAATTAATCCAAATCCCAATCTAATTTGGGGCCAAAAATAATCAAATAAGCACATTACCATATGTAAAAACATAAATCATTTTTACCCAGACTGGAATTTGAACCTTGGACACATAATTACTGTGACAAGGTGCTACCAACTACACGACAGAAGGTCTAAAAGAGAAACAAACTTTACAGCTTAATTGCTATACTTGGAATGAACATATTCTCTCTGAATGCCATTTCTTTTTCATATTACAGTTTCTCCTTACCTCACTTGTGGCTTCGTTTTCGCATTGAATGCAAATCCCAATCTAATTTGGGACCAACAATAATCAAATAAGAACATTACCATATGTGCAAACATGAATAATTTTTAAAGCGGAAAATACTTGAACCTAGGACACATAATTACTGTGCCAAGGCTCTACCAACTACACCACTGAAGGTCTAAAAGAGAAACAAACCTTACAGTTTAACTGCTATACTAGGAATGAATACATTCTATCTGAATGCCATTTTTTTCACATTACAGTTTCTCCTAACCTCACTCATGGCATGATTTTCGCATTTAATTCAAATCCCAATCTAATTTGGGACCAACAATAATCAAGCACATTACCATATGTGAAAATATGAAACATTTTTACTCTAACAGGGACTTGAACCTAGGACACATAATTACTGTGCCAAGGCGCTACCAACTACGTCAATAAAGGTCTAAATGAGAAACAAACCTTACAGCTTAAATGCTATATGAAGGCGTCAGCACAACCAAAATATATATAATTCCGAGATCAAGATAAAAGTAATTTATTGCACAGTTTATCTCGAGCAATAAACGCAAGAAATATCCTTAAATATCGCAAGGATTTATGCGTTATAAAGAAATATTATCGCCTTATTATGATAATGAGAACACAAAATGAATGTTATCAAATTCGCTAAGAGTGAATGAGAGAGAGAGAGAGAGAGAGAGAGAGAGAGAGAGAGAGAGAGAGAGAGAGAGAGAGAGAGAGAGAGAGATTAATAAACTCAATACTAAAAACAGACAAGTTAATTATCAACCATACTTAGCGTGCAAACATTGACGATTTTAGCTATCAATACATACATGCATTCATATAAAATAGCCGCAATCTCCCATGTAATAAGGGTGGCTGAGTCAAAGCACACATTCACCAGAAGCTCATCACTCCTCTACGCACATGAATAAAAGTAGATATCACCTTCTCTCCTTAAAAGCAACCGAAGATGACACTGAATGGAAAACAAGAAAGTGCTTAGGCGAGTCTTTATATATATGCAAATGTTTCCAAATTGCTTAAGAAGAAACCATAAATATGCAAACTACTTACTTGTCAATAAGCAATAAATTCTTATCTCTGGGTATAAACATGATCCCCTGTAAGTCTTGGTAATTGCATGTCAAACTTTCCTCGGTATGACTTCTATAGCTTTTGAATCGGTTTTACGTCACGGACTCCCTTTTCTACCAAGGGCTAGGACGATTGGCTTCTTGAGAAGTTCTTGTTTTGGCAGTTGTAATCGTCACCCTGAGTGCATGCCTCAAAGTCTCATTCTCAGGTACATTCGCAATAGTTCTAATATAATTGAGTAAAAAATCCAAATTTCAATTCCATGAGATACAAAAAGATACAAATCTAGTTCTTCTGAATGGTATATATATTCTGCAAGAAATAATTCACCGTGGCTCAGGCTGTAGCGTCTGCGACTATGAGGCGTCAGGTCGAGGGTTCGCGCCCCGCTACGGTCTGAGGCTAGCAAGGGCATGCACTCAGGGTAACGATTACATCTGCAAAAACAAGTCTTTCGCAAGAAATCAACCGGCCCAGCCCTCAGTGGAAAAGGGAGTCCGTGATGTAAAACACGCTTTACTAAAATTAGTTTTAACATCATGAAAGCATGAATAGCAAGTGACAAATGTAAAGAATGAGCGTCCACGACTCTGAGTCGGCAGGTCGAGGGTTCGCGCCCCGTCACGGACTGAGGTTAGTAAGGGCATACACTCAGCGTAACGATTACATCTGCTAAAAAAAGTCCTTCGCAAGAAGGCAACCGTCCTAGCCCTTAGTAGAAAAGGGAGTTCGTGACGTAAAACCGAAATACACAAGTTAGCACCAAACACGAAAAGTTCAAAATATTCGTTTTTCAGCCTTAAGTCCCAGGGTGCAACCTGTCTGTGCACACCACCATTCGAATTTGGATTAATTGTGAGACACAATACGGCAAAAAAAAAAAAAAAAAAAAAAACTATTTCTTAATTAAAATAAAACGCATCAAGCGTTTTCTAAATCAAACAATGGTATATTCCAATATCGATAAATAAATCTTTCTGCAATTTAATACGCGTTTTTCAGAGAAATATTATGATAAATGCGTTATAGACACTTGAATACTAAAAGTGCTATGTTCCAAAACATCATCTAAATCGCAGCACATACAGTGGCACTCCATGACCTTGCAAGCTCTCAACCTACATGACCTCCGAATCACACATTAACAGAGGCAAAGATCCCAAACAAGGACTTGATCCGTTCATAAATCCATGAGAATCTAGTGGTCGCCTCTCGTTCTTTTAAAAACAATTTCATGATTCAAAGATTATATCCCGGACCTCTCGACCTTCATCAAGGATGTAAGTCTTGTCGCAGACTAACAAAGAACCCAGGTACTGCTTTTTTATTATTATTTAAGGTTACAATTTATTCCAAAATTATTCTCAAGGACAACCAGGCCAAACTCGCGCACAAGTGTCAGTTAAAAAGGAAAACTTCCCACCTCAATAACTGGAGTACAACGTCAACAACCATTGATATTCCAAGGATAGTTTGCAAAGATCTTCATGCACTATCCCATCTCATTATGAGTTATGTGACCATTCTGTGTGTGTGTGTGTGTGTGTGTGTGTGTGTGTGTGTGTGTATGTGTGTGTGTGTGTGTGTGACTATTATTCCCTATTAGTGAGTGGGCACAGGTAGACTGAAGCTTAGGCATTAAGGCTGGATGTCCTTTTTATCGTCCCACCGTGAGATCGAAGGTTTGTCCATCACTTCCCGCTTCAAGCCCTCTACTAGTTGCGCTAAAGCTGTGTCCAACTATATGACCATGTTTACGCCTCCTAAATCACCAATGTAACTAAAAACCGATCTACTTTTTTTTGTAAGAGTGTGACACCAGCACGGGAGAAGAAAATCGCCCTCATCAGGCCTGGGGACGAAGAAATATAAAGCACAGAGAAACAGAGTTGGGGAGTGTTGTGACTTGTTAAATGTGAAGGGATAATATGAGATGTGTAAAGAATATGCAAAAATATTCTGTGTAGATGTAGGCATAGAAAAGGATCCGTAACTGTAGGAAGACTTAGCATCGAGCTGTCCCTGACAGTCCCATTCAAGTCTCAAAGACCTTCAGCTGTAGTATCGCTTCGGTTGTAGTATAGCAACGGGCGACTGCTGCTATGTGCCAACCTACTACATAGTAAAAAGCTACGTATATCTGACTACATTTCACTTTTAAAAAATGAAAAATAAATCATACATTGATACTACACTTTTAGAAATGACGTTTTGAAATGTCTAAATAACACCTTAATTCCAATTATGTTCCATAAAACTAGCTAAAAGTATTTCTGTGATACGAAAACGCTGTTAACAACAGAATTATTGGCATATTTTTGCTTCAAATTACACATATCATTCTTATAGTCATTATTGCTTCCTCAGTTGTATATCACCAATGGAGACTTCACAGCTGCCATTCAACCAATCAAGCTAAATGAGGATACGATATCATCGGTAAACATGTCAATATCCAGAATCTCTAAATTAAGATCGTCCCTGCTTCTCAGAGAGCATGCGAAGGAATCTGCTTTCTTAAACGCCGTCTATGTCATCCTTACGCATGCTTTTGGTATACTTGCAGTTAATAAAGGTAACAAGTTATCTTTGACCATAAGAGGTTAGTAAATGCCTCGGGACAAAGGAGTCCTATGTCATCTCTTCTCTTTAATGTATGCACTGATGAACCAAGATGTTGGTTTAACTGTGTTCGTTGTTAATGTGTTGATAATAATCCGCTAAACGGTAATGACTTAGTGGTCATATATCCCTCGACCTTATAATATCTGCCATGATTACGGAAAAAAAAAAAAAAAAAAAAAAAAAAAAAAAAAAAAAAAAAATATATATATATATATATATATATATATATATATATATATATATATATATATATATATGCTAGCTTACACAATAAATCGAAAGTGTGCTTTAAAGCGCCTAATAGTTCAAAACTATCAATGAAATCGCCTTCAATTTATAGATCAGTTTTCCTACAAAAACCATAATGTATAATAACATTAGTGATAGAACGGTCATAGAAAGCAAAGAGACAGACGATTTGTTCAGTAGGCAATTTTTGTATTACAAGACTTATTTTTTTTAATACTGCCAGTAATAATTATATATATCTGTTATTTTCCATATGGCAACGTCCTCTGGTATTGGCCCAATTTCTTAAATAGTGTAAACCTAGGATACCATATTGTTAGTTAGCTAGACACGTACACAAATGGACAATAGTTCTCTGAAGGCTATCTTGGGTAAACAATGGCCTATTTCTTAAGCAGTGTAAACTTAGGATACCATATTGTTAGTTAGCTAGACACACATAAATGGATTTCATAAACGCATCTGACGCGGTTCTGTGTATGGCTAGGATCCCCCCATGGGGGGAACATCCTAGGTTTACACTGCTTAAGAAATCGGGCCATTGTTTACCCAAGATAGCCTTCAGAGAACTAATGTTGTTTTCCAGAGTTTACTTGTGAAGGTTGAGAGTTACAGTATACCCAGAATCTCTTTTGGATTTATTATATTAGGAATATATCACATTTCTCCAGTATCGCTGATGAAGCGATAACACAAATTCATCTTATCACGCAGGTAAACAACATGTCAAAATGAACCGTGTAAAACAACCTTAAAGGGGGGTTTACACGGTCAAACGGTTTTTCGAACGCGGTTCGACAGACAAGTGTTTGAAGCGATGTTCGAACGTGTGAACGGGGTATTTGGTTGTCGAACACGTTTGTCGAACGTGTTCGACAACCAAATACCTCGTTCACACGTTCGAACATCGCTTCAAATACTTGTCTGTCCAAACGGTTCGTCGAACGCGGTTCGACAGACAAGTGTTTGAAGCGATGTTCGAACGTGTGAACGGGGTATTTAGTTGTCGAACACGTTCGACAAACGTGTTCGACAACCAAATACCCCGTTCACACGTTCGAACATCACTTCAAACACTTGTCTGTCGAACCGCGTTCGACGAACCGTTTGATCGTGTAAACCGCCCTTTACAGAGCGAGACACACTTTGTACTGTAGATGAAGAAAAGAAAAATAATTGTGCAATAATTCTGTTCTCCGTGTCTTGAGAGAATTATGCATACAACTCATTTTGTTATTCAAAGGATGACAACTTTGCTGTATTATTATTATTATTATTATTATTATTATTATTATTATTATTATTATTATTATTATTATTATTATTACTATTACTATTACTATTACTATTATTATTATTGTTATTATTGTTATTATTATTGTTGTTGTTATTGTTATTATTATTATTATTATTATTATTATTATTATTATTATTATTATTATTATTATTATTATTATTATTTTTATTATTATTATTATTATTATTATTATTATTATTATTATTATTATTATTATTATTATAATTGCTATTGTTATTGTTATTGTTACTGTTGTTGTTGTTGTTGTTGTCGTTGTCGTTCTTCTTCTTCTTCTTCTTCTTCTTCTTCTTCTTATTATTATTATTATTATTATTATTATTATTATTATTATTATTATTATTATTATTATTATTATTATTATTATTATTATTATTATTATTATTATTATTATTATTATCATTAATATTATTATCATCATCATTATTATTATCATTTGCATATTACTGAGCTGCTATTCTCATTCTGTTCTCTTTATTAATCGTCTAATGGATGTTATTTATCATTACAAACAAGTTTGCAAATTAAATAAAGTCGACTTCCAAACCATTCTCCCTGAACTTCCAAATTAATACCAACTTTTCTTCATATTAAAATGACGAAATTAAAATTATTTGTTTGTCTTCTTGGCACTATTGCATAATCTTACAATTACTGTAAGTTTATTTTTGTAAAGACACCTTGGGACTGCGTTAGCGCTATGGGTAGATGCTCGACTCGAGGGGGTGACAGACCCACGATCAAGCCCACCGCGGGGCGACATGGAGGGCATCCATTTCAAAATCCCCAGCTCCAATCTGTCTATATCAATTGCCATGATATATATATATATATATATATATATATATATATATATATATATATATATATATATATATATATATATATATATATATATACATATATATATATATATATATATATATATATATATATATATATATATATATATATATATATATATATATGTTTCGGTTTTACGTCACGGACTCCCTTATCAACCAAGGGCTAGGACGGTTGCCTTCTTGCGAAGGACTTGTTTTGGCAGATGTAATCCTTACGCTGAGTGCATGCCTTTGCTAACCTCAGACCGTGACGGGGCGCGAACCCTCGACCTGACGCCTCAGAGTCGGAGACGCTACCGACTGAGCCACGGCGACTACTTATATATATATATATATATATATATATATATATATATATATATATATATATATATATATATATATATATATATATATATATATATATATATTATTTATTTTATCTTTTTTTTATTCTCCTGTTTTTTCTAAAAACAAAAATGATTCGCTTTGTAATGCATTTATTGAATTACCTAAATTATTCATCATTAGAATATCATCAGTCTTTTATTACTTTCCAATAATAATAATAATAATAATAATAATAATAATAATAATAATAATAATAATAATAATAATAATAATAATAATAATAATAATAATAATAATAATAACAATATTAATAATAATAATAGTAATAATAATAATAATAATAATAATAATAATAATAATAATAATAATAATAATAATGATGATAAAAAGTAACAAAAAGAATCTCATCTCCATGGGCAATAAGTATAACTATAAAATATGTCAAGAAAGATAAGTTATCAAAAAATTTAGAACACATTACATTGTCGCAAAATGGATGTGATTATAATAACATTACTGATAAATAAATAAATAAATACATAAAAAATAAATAAATAAATAAATAAGATAGAATGAAAGAAAGAAGACACGATGACTATGATGAATGCAACTTCACTTTTCTAATTATAATTAAATCACAGTTAATCCGATGTAATTACGTATGACAAGTTTTTGTTGTTGTATGCCGTTTATATCTTACTATGGGGGTGGACATGGGCAAGTTGGAACCGAGGAATTAGAGCTGGATGCCCTTCCTAACGCCCAGAGAAGGGCTCGACCAGTGGCTTGCCATCTTTTGAGTCGAATCCTCTAACCACTCCGCTCCCACGGTCCCCAAATACACATAATTCAAATTAAAACAAAATTATGCAAGACTAAGGCAATAACAGGGTTTTTTTGTACCCAAAATCTGACGAGTCACAACACTCCATAAAAGTCACGTTGATGTACATCGCATAAAAATCGATTCTCTTAACTTCGTTATAACAATAATCAACGATACTCACAGATCAACAAATGAGGTTGAGTCTTTTACAAACAGAGTTTCGAAGATTTTTTTTTTTTTAAGATGTCTAGGATTACTCCCCATCTGTGTTTCTCTTTTCATTTTATTTATTTTGTGCCCAGGCCAGATGAGGGCAGTTTTTTTTTTTCTGGAGTCACAATCATAAAAGAAAGAATTAGAAAAAGAAAAACCAAATACATGACCAGCAACAATTATGTTACTAAACATGTTTAACAATAAGGCACTAAATAGGCTAACCCAAAACAGACTGAGTCATATGCACTTTAATTCTCTTATCAATTAAGATGATAGACAGGATTTTGCAATACATTTTCCTTGTTTTCGATATTAATAAATATACCTGATAAGAGATTAGAGTAACAGGTTAGATATAATTAAAAAAACAATAATCATGAACTGTTGTCGAGTGGAATAAAGAAGATGTGGATTAGTTAATAATCCTTTGATTCATATTGTAAAGATGTGCTTTGAATTTGCTACTCTGGGGACAGGTTTTAATTTAGAACTCCAACTTTTCTCTTTAACTACAAACAGTATTATATCAAATAACTTACCAACATTCCACTTTTGACAACAGTCATCATTGTTATTAACTTTCAGTATAATTTATGAACGTGCATACCAACATTAATCAAAGGCTCAGATTTATTATAATTAATAATAAATAGAATGACAGTGATAAATAGAAGGATTATAGGACTAATTACGTCAGCTACAAATAGTACCGATCTTGAGTTTAATTAATAAAAATCTGTATAAAAACACATACAGTGATTAAAAACTTCCGTATCACCATCATCTGAGATGACAGACAGATCATTACTGCCTTCAGATTTATTAAATCATCACCAGTGTGACACAAAGTCTTATACTTCTTGTGTCAGAACTCTATTCACTACTGCAGTATTCTCCTGGATAGAAGCCCATGCAGTAATTCTGCAAGTCTAATAAGTAGACCCATAAAAAAAACTAATTGTTGGAATCAATATACAAGCGTTTCCACTCATAAAGAAATCAAAGGAACCCAACTATGGATGCCAAAGAGGATAGAAGCAACCAATGTCAGCAAGAGAAGGAAGAAAGCCAAGACATCTGTTCCTTTCAGTTCAAGGTGAGTGAAGAGAATCACACCAGTATATATTCAAACATACCATTGAATGACCTAACCACATTACATATACATATAATACTGCCTAAAGACTTCGGTCTAGAATTAATGTATAAGTTCTAGAAAAGCTAGTTCAATACTGTAAAAGATATTGAAGAAAGAAAAAGATATCTGACAGGATGAGTCAAGAGCATAAGAAAAGAGCTAATAAGTGTATATGAAAGCGACGTTGCTATGGGAACAATGGAATCGTCCAAACTCTTTCACAATTTCTTCAAAGAAAGTCAGAAGTATAAGAAAAAGGTTAAAAGTTGGAAAGAGCAGACGATAGAGTCACCGAGACTGATGAAAAGATGTTTTATGAACCAGGGTGTTTAGTTGTAATTCATAGTAAAGAACACCCCATCCATTAATGAAGGAAATTTAAGGAAGTGGGGGGATTTGTCATCACCATCACGGCCTTTTAAGCAATATTTATGCATAACGACCTGAAATATCTAGATAGTCCCATTTGTACATCAAGGAATGACGTTCCCTATTATTAGAAGCACCACATTATTTATATAAATCTGAAAGTTAAGGGGAATGAGGTTCCCTATTATTAGAAGCACTACATTATTTATATAAATCTGGAAGTTAAGGGAACTGCCAGATGCTATAAACATGTGAATATATCATGTCACTTATTTCCAGATGAAGAGCAGAGACAATTATTCGTTACTGCTTACTTTAATCAGCAAAATCTGTGGATTTAAGGAATATTTTTTTTTTCGAGTGTGACACCAGGATGGGTCAAAAATATAATAAAGTAAAACTGCCCTCATCGGGCCTGAGCAAGAAGAAAACATAAAGAGAAGCAGAGATGAAGAGTGTAATGACTTGTCAGATGTGAAGGGCTAATAAGAGATGTATAACGAATATCCAAGAATATTCGTTGTTGATGTAGCCATAAAAAAAAAGACCGTAACTGAAGGACTTTTTAACATCGAACTCTCCTGGATAGTCCTATCTAAGTCCAAAGAATTTTTTTATGAGTGTGACACCGGGACAGGATAAAACTGCCCTCATCAATAAAGGCCCGGGCACGAGAAAATACCAAGACGAAGGAAAAGAAATGGTTAAGGATAAGGCAGAGATGAGGTAATGTCACACAAAGGAAAACGACAGACAGAATGCACATTTCATTGCACTTGGAGACATATAACTTTTTGTAACGAAGACAATACGGCGGTAAAAAGGGCAGGTACACATTAATAAAAGAAAAGAAATATGAGATAAGCGTCACCTAACAAAAAGATTGTCATATTCCTAGAGTTTCGAAAGGACAATTGATATGGTCCCACACGAAAAACCAGTTAGGAATCTTCATGTGATAAGAAGAATAATAGAATATGTCATCATCATCATCATTAGGATGGGACAGGAAAGAGGGAGGAAAATCAGTGATGATGTCGTCACTGAAGAAGGGAGAAAAAGAACAGGAAATTTTGGTGAGGAAAAACATGAAAATTAAATAAAGAAAGAGGGGAATATGAGAGGGGCAGACCCTCCTGCTATTGTGTAGTCATACAATAGATGATGAGAGGGACAGGATATGTCATGGAGTATATTAAAACTTATTTATAAGGGAGAGAGTAGAAGGTGAGGGTAAAACGTAGTGCAAAACCACATAAAGGGCTCTTTTGCACTCTTATGATGATTTGCTATAGGCTATCGCAGAAGTTTTGTAGACTATGCAAAGATTTTGAGAAGAGAGCGATTTAAATATTGGCAACGAACTTTATAAAAACTAAGAATCTTCGGGATTTCTTGCTTAATGAAAGATTATTGTTGAAAGTGTAAAATAATGTGAATGGGTAAAAATGTGTAGTAAGATCAACCATTAGTAATTTTTTAGAAGGACTGAAATTTTTCTGACAATGATAATAATATGAACACTATTCTTTTTATGATTGTGACGGCCAGGACAGGCCAAAATAAATAAATAAATATGCCATTATCAGGCCTAGATACAAGAAATAAAGAGACAGCGATGGGGAGTGTTGTAATTTGTCAGATGTGAGGGCATAATCAGAGAATATTCGGAAAACTTAAACTTAGCAAAAAATAAAAATATTGTCAAGCTAGAAAAAAAAACAATTATATTACAGAGCTGGTGCAGTCATCACAAGATCTTAACTACAAATAACACGGTTGTTCGATATACCATACCTCACAACATGGAAACTCAAGGATATGATAACACTAATTTTAAATTCTCATACAGCTTTTAGTATAACTGTAACAAGTTGATATAATGAACGGTAGGAGAAATGCTTCACCGTACTCAATGTGCTATTATATGCAAACCTTTATATGCTGTATTAGCTCGGTCGAGTATGACAGCAAGACTAAGTAATTTGTGACGCAAGTTCGATTCACCTGATGTTATCAACTTTCAAAGTCAAGTAAAATAAATATATCTGAAATGGATGGAATAATAGTAGAATAAGTATAAAAACCTACTTTATATGCAAACCACCCCCCAAAAAAGTAAAAATAATATTTCATAAATATTTAAAACGAGGAGTAAGAGATATTTTCAAAAAAAATATATTATTCTTATGTATCCAAAGCGTAGCTCTAGAAAACAAAAGAAATTATTAAAGATCACCTAATCCTGAGTCGGTATTATTTATTTTTTCTTCTTCTCCTTCATTTGGGGCATGCCCAAAAATCCTGAATTGACGACGATAGGTAACACC
>JAXCGZ010005796.1:30000-42500 GCA_037179515.1 Halocaridina rubra
ATAGTTTTTCTATCTTCACTGAAAACTGTATTGCTATAATGATGAAATAATTCCTTTATCTGTTTTCATAAATTCTATCACTTATCTGTCTTCTTAAGTTTTATCGCTTACCTGTCTTCATAAATTTTATCGCTATGCAGTATATATCTATCTATCTATCTATATATATATATATATATATATATATATATATATATATATATATATATATATATATATATATATATATATATATATATGAAAAAACACTGAGCTGTTACTATACAGTTTAAAATCGTAAAAAAAAATTCCATCAAAGAAAACATAAAATAAACATTTTAAATACTTATTAATTTCGTGACCTTATCTGGTCACCTTCTCAAAGTACAATGCCAGGAGATACAGCTAACAAGCAAGAACATATGAAAAAAAAATAGAAAAAAACTGTCCCTCAACGGAAGTTTATACGGATTAAGGGATAGAAATCATAGTTACCAGCCGTGGTTAGTTGATAAACCACACATACTGGCTACAATCAGTGTGTGGGGATTATCGACTAACCACGGCTGATAATTATTATTTAATAATATAAACATAAATATATACTTTTTTCAGCATGATACCCTGATGCTAACATAACCATTATCCATACATATATTTTTGGGAGGATATCAGGTTTTATGATAGCATTGTTAACATCATGATTTAATTGCAAATATGCATTCTTAAACTCCAAGTACAACTATAACAAGTTGATATAAAGAACGACGGGAGAATTGCTTAAAGGCTGTACTATGATAAGCAGATATTTATCTGTAGGAGCTTGGTCGGTAAAGGTAGCATAACTAGTCCATTGATGTTAAAAAAAAAAATTCGTAGATAACAGTATCATTAAAATCACGGTTCTACTGTGTGTGTGTGTGTGTGTGTGCATATATATATATATATATATATATATATATATATATATATATATATATATATATATATATATATATATATGTATATATATATATATATATATATATATATATATATATATATATATATATATATATATATATATGTATATATGTATATGTATATATGTATATGTATATATGTATATATATATATATATATATATATATATATATATATATATATATATATATATATATATATATATATATATATATATATATATATATATATACATATATATATATATATATATATATATATATATATATATATATATATATATATATATATATATACATATATATATATATATATATATATATATATATATATATATATATATATATATATATATATATATATATATATATCTATATATATATCTATATATATAAATATATATATATATATATATATATATATATATATATATATATATATATATATATATATATATATATATATATATATATATATATATATATATATATATATATATATATATATATATAATATATATATATATATATATATATATAATATATATATATATATATATATATATATATATATATATATATATATATATATATATATATATATATATATATATATATATATATATATATATCTATATATATATATATATATATATATATATATATATATATATATATATATATATATATATATATATATATATATATATATATATATATATATATATATATATATATATATATATATACTAAAATTAAGCATCATAGTATTGGTTATGCTATGTTGTATTGATTTTTGTCTGCTGTAATAACTTAGTTTAGGTAGCATGGCTTTGCAGGTTGCGACTCGAGATCGAGTCCCCTTATCTTATCAAATTTCAAAACCAATTAACTGAATAAGCATAAACACCTACTGTAAGTGTAACCAAAGAAAACGCTAATAAGATTTCGTTTCATAAATATTTAGCATGAGAAATAAACGATATTACTTGAAAAATAATTCATTTATTAATCCTCAAAGCAAAGCTCTAGATTTCAAACTAAAAATGAGTAAAAAAAATCATCTAAGTGTGTGTGTCAATTTTTTTCATATTAATTATTGTCTGCCTCTCAATCGTTTGAATTCTGCCAAAATTAACATGAAGTGATGAAGAAAAGGAATCATCTCCAAAGGATTCGACAGATGCCAAATCCCTTGGAAAATCTCAACAACCAAACAAGTAAATTGATCACAACATTTTCACTAAATATACATAAGATGAATTATTCAAATTATAAGTTATTTTATCTTCACTGAAAACTATATTGCTACAATGATGAAATAATTATTTTATCTGTCTTCATAGATTTTATCGCTTATCTGTCTTCATAAATTTTATTCCTATGCAATATATATATATATATATATATATATATATATATATATATATATATATATATATATATATATATATATGAAAAAACACTGAGTTGTTAATATGCAGTCTAAAATTATATAAAAATGTTCATTAAAGAAAACAACGAAATAAAACTTGAAGTACTTATTAATTTCGTGACCTTATCTGGTCACCTTGTAAAGGTACAATGCCAAGAGATACAGCTAGCAAACAAGAGCATATGAAAAAAAAAGATAAAACCTGTCCCTCAAGGGAATTTTTTACGCATTAAGTGATAGAAATCATAATTACTAGCCGTGGTTAGTTGATAATCCGCACATACTAGCTACAACCAGTGTGTGCGGATTATCGACTAACCGCAGCTAGTAAATATGATTTCTATCACTTAATCAGTTCTAAATTCCCTTGAGGGACAGCTTTTTTCTTTTTCTTTTCATATCTTCTTGCTTGCTAGGTGTATGTCTTAGCATTGTACTTTGAGAAGGTGGCCATACAAGGAAAAAAATTAATAAGTAGTTCAATTTCGTTTTTCTTAGTTTTCTTTAAAGGCTATTTTCCTACAATATATATATAATATATATATATATATATATATATATATATATATATATATATATATATACACATACATACATACATACATACATACATGCATACATGCATACATGCATACATGCATACATGCATACATGCATACATGCATACATGCATACATGCATACATGCATACATACATACATACATACATACATACATACATACATACATACATACATACATACATACATACATACATACATACATACATACATACATACATACATACATACATACATACATACATACATACATACATACATACATACATACATACATACATACATACATACATACATACATACATACATACATACATACATACATACATACATACATACATACATACATACATACATACATACATACATACATACATATATATATATATATATATATATATATATATATATATATATATATATATATATATATATATATATATACATGGTTAGTATCATTTAGCCGTCCCGATGCTCCTATGCCAGTCACGAAGAGTTGTGAAAAATATAACATGCAGATGAAAGAGAATAGAGGCATGGCAGTCATATTTGCTTACAGTGAATATAAATTTCGTAGATGTCCAGTAAGTAGAATACAAACTTAGTGATTTAGTGCTTATATAATGATCCTTGGTCATCTACAGGTGGAAAAAATGTTACCTATAAATTTCTCATTATCTTGTAATAACTGCCTTACAGCTTCAGTCTTGGTTATAAACAGATACTGCAGCAAGCAATGAAAAATTTTCTTATAAAAATATACTGCAGTTAGAATAAGATGTATGGAACGCATATTATTTCGCGTATTAATGACTGTAATTCTAATTGTTAAAGCAGAATAGGGAGGTTAAAAATGACATAAAAATTTGCAAGTCCTCTTTTGAAAGACTTCAGTATAACGTTACGGTGCACTGCAATCTTTTTAAAAAAGATGTCCTCAGGGAACTAATGAAAAGTAAGGATACTATTTACAAACCCAGTAAATAATATTTTTAACACACTGATAAAATGAAAAAAATGCTGTACTCTAAATAAAGAAGTGCATTATGATGAAATATTATCATATGAGGATGTCTACAAGTACTGTAATAATCTCTTATATCTTTAACCCTTGCCAGTAAGTGAAACAGACCACAGCGAAAGTGACAGTTTGGTAGTGATTTTTATGAGCCATGGTGGCATTGACGAAAACACAAACCTCGAATTCCTTGAAACTTTCGATTCGAGGGTGAACACCGTTAAACTCTGGAAGAACTTTACCCCAGAAAAGTGTCCCACGCTGGCTGGAAAGCCAAAAATGTTTTTCATACAAGTAAGATCTAAGTATTCTTTCAACACGTCCTTGCAAACATGGTTTGGTTATTATAATGGCATCCACTTACATTATATTTAATCACAGTGTAATGGTTCTTGTAAAGTGACTGTGCATACATTCAGCAGTCATCAGTATAACTAATTATGTAAAGCATTATGATTTTTGTGATGTGCCTTGTAAATATATGGAATAAAAGTAAAATTGTTTAATGCAGTCAAAAGTTTTTACACGAATAGTATAGCATGTGTTAGAGTCGAGAATGATAAGAGTGATTGGTGTGAGGTGAATGTGAGTATACGTCAAAGTTATGAAATGTCGTCGTGGATATTTAAAGTGTATATAGATGGAGAGGTAAGGGAAGTAAATGGAAGAGTGATAAGCAGAGCTTGGAATTAGCAGGTGAGAACAGAAGTTTGTAGAAAGTGAATGAATGGCTATTTAACAGATATCATGTCACCGGTGGCTAATTCTGAGGATGAAATGAAGCATTTGGTGTTTGAGTTTGTTATGGTGTGTGAAAGAAAGAAGTTGAGGGGGAATGTTGGTAAAAGCAAAGTCATGAGATGTACAAAGAGTGTTAAATTTGGCAGACTGAATGTGAGAGTGAAAGGAAGAGACATTTGATGACGATGAGAGTTTTAGGTATCTGAGGCAACATGTATAAGGAAATGGAAAGGTGAATACGGAGGAAAGGCAAGGGTGAAGGAAGCTAGAAAATGTCTATGTGGGATAATATGAGTTATGAGATATAAATATTTATGAATGAATGTTAAAACAAGAATATATGAAAGAGTGCTTGTGCCGACAGCATCGTATGGAGCAAAGACTTAGAAGGCAAGGAAGGATTAAAAAAACAAGTTGATTGTAATATGGATGAGGTATTTGAGTAGAATGATAGGTGCATCTAGAATAGATAGAGTAAAACATATAGGAGTTGAGGAAGAGAGCTGGTGTTCCTAGAAGGCTGTCGGATGAATTAGATAAGAGTGTTGAGATGCTCTGGACATATGGGAAGAATGAGTGATGAACAACTAGCAAAGAGAGTCCGGGGGAGGGGTAAAAAATTAACTGGAGTAATGGCAAAAGGAACATCTACAATTCGGAGAATGGATGGGGTGAAAAAAGCATTGGATGCACATGGTATATCAGTGAGCCGCGGAAGACAGAGTGAAAGAAATAGGCTTAAATGGAGATAAAATGTGTATAGATGAAGCACATAAAGGAGATATCTCGAACATTTTGGCTCTGTAAACTGGGACCAGTGTGTGTGGAGGGTTGGCATGTGATGAAGTGGTGGAGATAACCCAGCTAGGGCTATTGTGTCTAAATTCAAGAAATTCATACTCACTTTGTATATGGATAATTTACCTTTTATCTACAAGGAGCTGAGAGGAATGTTCCAAGTCAGTATGGCTTATGTTTAATATGTGTACTTGATTCGGCCACTTCCTTAGAAGGAAGACTGCATCCATTATTTGTATGTATGTATGTATGTATGTATGTATGTATGTATGTATGTATGTATGTATGTATGTATGTATGTATGTATGTATGTATGTATGTATGTATGTATGTATGTATGTATGTATGTATGTATGTATGTATGTATGTATGTATGTATGTATGTATGTATGTATGTATGTATGTATGTATGTATGTATGTATGTATGTATGTATGTATGTATGTATGTATGTATGTATGTATGTATGTATGTATGTATGTATGTATGTATGTATGTATGTATGTATGTATGTATGTATGTATGTATGTATGTATGTATGTATGTATGTATGTATGTATGTATGTATGTATGTATGTATGTATGTATGTATGTATGTATGTATGTATGTATGTATGTATGTATGTATGTATGTATGTATGTATGTATGTATGTATGTATGTATGTATGTATGTATGTATGTATGTATGTATGTATGTATGTATGTATGTATGTATGTATGTACGTACGTATGTATATGGTAGGAAAAGGTCCATTAAAGAAAACGACATAAAAATATTTGAAGTTCTCGTCCTTATTAATTTCGTGGCCTTATCTGGTCACCTTCTCAAAGTACAATGCCCAGGTGACCAGATAAGTCACAAAGTTAATAAGTATGAGTACTTCAAATATTATTTAGGTCATTTTCTTTATTGGGCCTTTTCCTACAATTTTAGACTGTATGGCAACATATCAGTATTATTATTATTATTATTATTATTATTATTATTATTATTATTATTATTATTATTATTATTATTATTATTATTATTATTATTATTATTATTATTATTATTATTATTAAAATTACAGGCATGCCGAGGGGACGATGCTGATAAAGGCGTTCAACTAAAAAAAGTAATCTTGGGTAAATCCATTCAAACAGACACCATTCCAGTTGGGTCCAGTCACGTCGAGGAAAAGGAAGAAGACTATTGCATTCCTCTTTACGCAGATTTGTTAATGATGTGGGCATCATACCCAGGTGAGATAAGGATGAGGGCATCATACCCAGGTGAGATAAGGATCTGGACAAGTTCCAGGTTCAAAAATATTTCACTTGGTTCATAAAGAAATAGCATTAGGGAAATTTAAAGCAGTACATTTATAAAGAAAGTATTTCTCAATGCTTCTTCTATTATTGTTAAAGCATATAATATGAATACTCAAGAGAAAGAAATTCTACCTCACTCGAAATATCTAAAGTGGAATTTTACAAAACCCATTCCAGGAATGTACGCGTATAATACACACCGTGATGGCATCGATGGCAGTGTCTTCCTACACTTTTTATGCAAGAATCTTGATGACAACGCTGAGCATGAAGACCTTTCCAGTATGCTTTTACGCGTTACACGACAGGTGGCCATAGAATTTGAGTCTTGGATACCAGCTGATATGCAAAAAGGCAATAAAAAGCAAATACCTCAAGTAGTTTCCACGTTCATGCGCAAAGTGTATTTCTATGATTAGTAAAATATATGAATGAAGAGCATAATGTTCAAAAACCTTTGGCAACCCACTAAGAAAAATATTTGTAAACAATTAAATACTGTACTTTCACTTATTTACTTAGTCATACTCCACTGGTCTTGAGGCCACTTGTCGACTCATGACTGCTCTCAATAGGTTTTCCTGCTCTTCTGTTCTGTGGTAGGATCATCCAGTCTTCAGAAACCACTCCCTCTCCTCTGATATCCTCTTCCAAACATCTCCTCCAGTCCTTTCATGGTCTCCCCAATGGCTTGTGTCCATCTTTATGCGCCAAGAAGACCCTCTTTTCACATTCTCTACTCTTCCATTCTTGCGATGTGTCCAGCTCATTGTACTCGTCTTCCCTTGACAACCTGACGTATATGGGACTGCTTTGTCTGTTCTCTCAAATCCCAGTTATGCCTCCTTCTCCTTTCCTATTTTTCATGGTCATACACTGGTCCTGCTATTGTTCTTAATACTTTATTATCAGAAGAACTCCAACATTTGCTCTTGTTCTTTAGTTTAATTACTATGATTTGCACCCGTACAGGATAGGTCTTATGATTGCGTTGCAAACCCTCAATCTTGTTTTTTCCGGTATGAATATTCTCTTGAGGAGTGTCATTAGACTGAACAGGGATCTGTTAGCAGCTCCAATTCTTTTCTTGATTTCCTCATTCGCTTTACCCTCTTTTGCAATATTCATCCCCAGGTATCTGAAGACCTCTACTACTTCGATTACCATACCATTTATGTGACATTTCCATCCAATTCCGTTCTTCTAGCTATCTACAATTCATTTTTTCAATTATTCTAAACCCTATTCTTTCTGCAGATTCTGTAAAAATACTAATTAGCATTTCAATATCTCAAATTCTCTGTTATTATATCAAGTCATCTGCATAGCCTAAGCAGCTGATCTTAACTTTTCTTCATTCATTTCGGCCTGTTTGAGATTGATCTTGCCACTTTTTCCATTATGATATTAAACAAGAGGGTAGATAGTGTAAATTCCTGTTTCAAACCTGTTTAAATCTCTACTGGTGTTGGCTTTTTTTTCCATATCCAATACAACACGTTACGTTTCATAGCAGGCTCGAGTGAACCTGAAAACTTTATCTGATTTGCCCATTTCCTTTGTATTGCTCTACATTGACTGTCGATGTATGCTATCATGTGCTTATTTGAAATCAATAAATACTCGCACATGGCATTTTGGCAATTCCAAAATTATTCTATTGCTTGACTAACTGGTTAATTGTTGATCTTCCTATCCTTAACCCACCTTGCTATTCCCCAATGATTCTTTCTTCATATGGTTTCATTTTATATTAGATGATGATTGTTGATATTTTGTATATAGTGATAAGTACATTTATCCCCTTATAATTTTTGCATACTAGTTTATCACCTTTTTATTTTACAAAATGCAATGTAGCAAGAATATTAAAGTAATATTATCTTCCTTACTTAATTTTCCATTAAATCTGTAAAATAAAAATCTTAAAAAACATTTTTTCATATTTATATTACTTGAATTTATCACTGCAAATAGCGTATGATATTATTCAAGTAAATAACCCTATATCCCCTGAATAACAGAAAAGGAACCTCCTGCAGGTTAGTGCATCTACCTTCAACTTACTACAGACAGACTATATAAGGCACCATTTACTCTTTAAGTCGTAAACAATTGTAAAAAAAAGGTACAACAGTTTCTCAAGTTTGTGTACTTTTAAAAATGTTACTGATTTTCAAATCAGGTTTACTATATTTTTATCCTTCAATGCATAAAAGATATATTTTTTTCTTTTGTAAATTACACCATCTAGTGTCTGTATGTTTAGAATACTTGTAATATCTAAAGTGTACTTGTAACACTTAATTTTCTAATTATAGCTAGGTCTTACACAAGATTAATAAAAAAAATACTATTAAGGACTAATATCCCAAAAAAATTAGTAATTAAATGAGATAAGCACATAATGTCTATAAATAACTTTCATTATTATTAGATTTGTTATTCTATACCAACATTGATATTCAACTTAGAAGCCAACCATATGTCTCGTCTTTATTTCCATGGGAGATTCAGCCATGCAAATATACAATACAAACTAAAAACACCAGGAGTCAGATTCACAGCAACTTTAAACTATTGCACTGAAAATCAGCATTGATATCCTTGTCATACTAAGTACAATTTGTCTAGAATTTGTATCCGCTTACAGAATTAAAGTGTACTAGGCAAGATACACATTAGAGCAAAACTAACTTAGACAAGTGCATATCGTACACTATAAAGTGGATGTACATAACAAGGTTCAGGTTGTGAAATAAAGTTTGTCGCAAGTTGTTCTCCCTTTTCATAAAAAAAAGTAAAATTGTACAAGATATATCCCGCTGCAGGTACTAGACTTACTCCATTTTCACAGCTAAATCTTATTCAGGGCAGAACATCTAATGCACAGCATAATTCAATTAACAAGAGATACACATTTCTCAAACCACTATGGCAATAGCCTGTTAATATGTAATTTTTCTTCTGTTTTATCATATTTGTCAGTAAACCTTCATATTAGGTAAAATAATAACTACAGGATAACACTTAAGGATAATGTTAGGTTCAGGGCATTTTTATTTTCAAAATTTGTGAGACTACAATCTTACTAGTACTAAAATCTATATGTCCAAGATCTATATATGTACGGTGGCCCCGATCACCCTTGTAAGGAGGGTGGCCGAGCCAAATAACACACATTCAGCACGAGCCAAAACACACCTCAGTATCTCCTCTCAGCACTTTGGGGATAAAGGGCTGCCACATTACCCCCCCCCCCCACCTTCCTGCTTGAGTCACTCGCAGAGTAGGCGGGCAAGTGTATTCTGCCGTGTGGCCCTTCAGCCGCACCTGCTTTAACCCCACCCCTTCATCACATTGCAACCACAGCTCACACCCACCCAAGATAATTATATATCAATAATAACATGCATCTTCTAGTATACCTTTAATAATTTGAAATATACTATAATAAAAAAATAAAGTCAAGCATAAAGCTATTCTGTATTTGTAAAATAACGATCATAAAAACATTAACTCCAGGCTTAAGTATATTAACATCACTCTAAAATAAGATTGATAGCGATCAATTTTCTTAGTTACGCAGTAGCACAGTGGTATAAGAATTAGGAAAGCCAGAAGGAGGAAGAGAGTTCCAAAGTCTGGAGGTGGATGGGAAGAAGGAGTCGCTGCACCTACCAATCTGCGAGCTACAAATCTCCACACAGTACCTGCGAGTGTTACGCGGCCTCGGCAGTGGGGGAGGGATGCAACTCACCAATTTATCAGAGCAGCAATGGAAGTAGTAGTGATAGAAAAGCGAAAGAGAAGATACCTTACGGCGAAGAGAGAGAGAATCCAGGTTAGAAGTAAGTGAAGGATCATTAATGAGTCTGACCGCCTCACATTCAACCCTATCAAGAAGATAGGTAAAGGAAGAAGCACCCCAGATGTGTGAGCAGTATTCTAAGCAGGGACGTATAAGACATTTGTAAATTTTAAGTAACTGCAAAGAGGAAAAGTAATGACGAAAGCAAAACAAAACCCCCAATTTTTTGGATGAAGAGTTAGAAATTTGGATTACGTGATTCCTCCAAGACAAGTTAGAGGCTATAAGCATCCCTAATATGTTGATAGAGTTAAGAGGGTAAGTTTCATTAGTTTCGAAGACAATAGGGTTATCAGGAGGAGAAGATAAAGAGATAGCCAGAAACTGTGTCTTGGAGGCATTGAATTTAACGAAATTTTGAGTGCCCCTTTCAGATACTCTGCAAATCGGAGTTAAGAGTAGGGGAAAGAGTGATACGAGATTGATTACGAGTAGCAGATGAAGGTTGTGAAGAAAAGGCAAAGGAAAAGTGAAACGTAGAATCATCAGCAAAGGCATGAAGAAAAGAGGAAGATGGGAATTGTAGAAGATCATTGATGAAGAGAAGGAGCAGAGTTGGTGAAAGAACAGATCCCTGTGGAACACCACTGGTAACAGAAAGGGCTAGATGTCGTGCCATCGACAACAACAGATATAAAACGGTCAGTAAGAAAACTAGAAATCAGAGAACAGAAAGAAGGGATAAAGCCATAGGCAGGGAGTTTGACCAATAGTGCCTTGTGCCAGACTCTGTGGAAAGCCTTAGAGATATCAAGGGCGACGACAAAAGATTCCCCATAGTTCCTCAGAGAAGATGACCATACATGAGTAAGATAGGACAGGAGGTCACCAGTGGATCTTGCCTTGCGGAAGCCGTACTGGTGATCGGAGATAAGTCAGTTAGATTCAAGGCGTTTCAAGAAGTGAGAATTGAGCAAAGTTTCGAAAACTTTAGCAATAGAGGAGATTAGGGCAATAGGTCGGTAGTTAGAAGGAATAGAGCGGTCACCCTTCTTAGAAACAGGTTGAACTAGAGCATGCTTCCAAGATGAAGGATAGATACTAGTTGACAGAATGAGGCGGAAAAGACGGCAAAGCACGGGAGCCAGTTAATCTGCAAACTCCTTAAGGAACTTTGCAGGGATACCATCTGGACCAGATGCCTTGTTCATCTTTAGCGAGCGAAGAACCTTATGAACTTTGTGTGCAGAAAGGATAAGGGAGGGTATAGGGTTATAGAGGGGTAATGACTGAGGAACAGGTGCTCTGGAATCGTTGATAGAAGAGTTGACAGAAAAATGAGAGCCAAAGAGAGTGGTTTTGTTAGTGGGGAGAGCAAGCTATAGAACCATCAGAACGAATTAGAGGGGGAAAGCTTGAGTTACAGAAGTTTTTGGAGAGGTTTTTGGCTAAGGACCAGAGGCATTTGTCCGTGGGAGAGGAGTTAAGGTCATCAACTTTCCTTCTTATAAAGAAAGCCTTAGACCTTCGAATCTGAGCTGTACAGCGATTCCTAGCTATAATAAAAGCAGAGCGAGTTAAATAAGAAGGAGAGGCTTGGTAAGGTTGGTGAGCCCGATTTCTAGTCTGGATAGCCATGGAGCAGGCACGGTCAAACCAAGGTTTAGGGGGAGAGAAAGTTTTTGTAGAAGAGGGGATGTACGCTTCCAATCCCGCGGTCATGATCTCGGCAACTTTTAGAGCTACCTGATCAGGGTTGCGGGACCGAAAGCAGTAGTCATCCCATGGGAAGTCAAAGAAAAAGTTACGCAAATTTTCATGTTGGGTACGCTCGTAGTGCCAAAGGCATGGTGTCATAAAACGTCCTTACCACCTGATGTGATAA
>JAXCGZ010005796.1:52500-62500 GCA_037179515.1 Halocaridina rubra
TATATATATATATATATATGTATATATATATATATATATATATATATATATATATATATATATATATATATATATATATATATATATATATATATATATATATATATATATATCTATATATATTTATATATATATCTATATATATCTATATATATATATATATATATATATATATATATATATATATATATATATATATATATACTAAAATTAAGCATCATAGTATTGGTTATGCTATGTTGTATTGATTTTTGTCTGCTGTAATAACTTAGTTTAGGTAGCATGGCTTTGCAGGTTGTGACTCGAGATCGAGTCCCCTTATCTTATCAAATTTCAAAACCAATTAACTGAATAAGCATAAACACCTACTATAAGTGTAACCAAAGAAAAAGCTAATAAGATTTCGTTTCATAAATATTTAGCATGAGAAATAAACGATATTACTTGAAAAATAATTCATTTATTAATCCTCAAAGCAAAGCTCTAGATAACAAACTAAAAATGAGTAAACAAAATCATCTAACTGTGTGTCAATTTTTTTCATATTAATTATTGTCTGCCTCTCAATCGTTTGAATTCTTCCAAAATTAACATGAAGTGATGAAGAAAAGGAATCATCTCCAAAGGATTCGACAGATGCCAAATCCCTTGGAAAATCTCAACAACCGAACGAGTAAGTTGATCACAAAATTTTCACTAAATATACATAAGATGAATTATTCAAATTATAAGTTATTTTATCTTCACTGAAAACTATATTGCTACAATGATGAAATAATTATTTTATCTGTCTTCATAGATTTTATCGCTTATCTGTCTTCATAAATTTTATTCCTATGCAATATATATATATATATATATATATATATATATATATATATATATATATATATATATATATATATATATATATATATATATATATCTATATATATATATATATATATATATATATATATATATATATATATATATATATATATATATATATATATATATATGAAAAAACACTGAGTTGTTACTATGCAGTCTAAAATTATATAAAAATGTTCATTAAAGAAAACAACGAAATAAAACTTGAAGTACTTATTAATTTCGTGACCTTATCTGGTCACCTTGTAAAGGTACAATGCCAAGAGATACAGCTAGCAAACAAGAGCATATGAAAAAAAAAGATAAAACCTGTCCCTCAAGGGAATTTTTTACGCATTAAGTGATAGAAATCATAATTACTAGCCGTGGTTAGTTGATAATCCGCACATACTAGCTACAACCAGTGTGTGCGGATTATCGACTAACCGCAGCTAGTAAATATGATTTCTATCACTTAATCAGTTCTAAATTCCCTTGAGGGACAGCTTTTTTCTTTTTCTTTTCATATCTTCTTGCTTGCTAGGTGTATGTCTTAGCATTGTACTTTGAGAAGGTGGCCATACAAGGAAAAAAATTAATAAGTAGTTCAATTTCGTTTTTCTTAGTTTTCTTTAAAGGCTATTTTCCTACAATATATATATAATATATATATATATATATATATATATATATATATATATATATATATATATATATATATATATATATATATACATGGTTTGTATCATTTAGCCGTCCCGATGCTCCTATGCCAGTCACGAAGAGTTGTGAAAAGTATAACATGCAGATGAAAGAGAACAGAGGCATGGCAGTCATATTTGCTTACAGTGAATATAAATTTCGTAGATGTCCAGTAAGTAGAATACAAACTTAGTGATTTAGTGCTTATATAATGATCCTTGGTCATCTTGTAATAACTGCCTTACAGCTTCAGTCTTGGTTATAAACAGATACTGCAGCAAGCAATGAAATATTTTCTTATAAAAATATACTGCAGTTAGAATAACATGTATGGAACACATATTATTTCGCGTATTAATGACTGTAATTCTAATTGTTAAAACAGAATAGGAATGTTAAAAATGACATAAAAATTTGCAAGTCCTCTTTTGAAAGACTTCAGTATAACGTTACGGTGCACTTCAATCTTTTTAAAAAGGATGTCCTCAGGGAACTGATGAAAAGTAAGGATACTATTTACAAACCCAGTATATAATATTTTTAACACACTGATAAAATGAAAAAATGCTGTACTCTAAATAAAGAAGTGCATTATGATCAAATATTATCCTATGAGAATGTCTACAAGTACTGTAATAATCTCTTATATCTTTAACCCTTGCCAGTAAGTGAAGCAGACCACAGCGAAAGTGACAGTTTGGTAGTGATTTTTATGAGCCATGGTGGCATTGACGAAAAGACAAACCTCGAATTCCTTGAAACTTTCGATTCGAGGGTGAACACCGTTAAACTCTGGAAGAACTTTACCCCAGAAAAGTGTCCCACGCTGGCTGGAAAGCCAAAAATGTTTTTCATACAAGTAAGATCTAAGTATTCTTTCAACACGTACTTGCAAACATGTTTTGGTTATTATAATGGCATCCACTTACATTATATTTAATCACAGTGTAATGGTTCATGTAAAGTGACTGTGCATACATTCAGCAGTCATCAATATAACTAATTATTCAAAGCATTATGATTTTTGTGATGTGCCTTGTAAATATATGGAATAAAAGTAAAATTGTTTAATGCAGTCAAAAGTTTTTACACGAATAGTATAGCATGTGTTAGACTCGAGAATGATAAGAGTGATTGGTGTGAGGTGAAAGTGAGTATACGTCAAGGTTATGAAATGTCGTCGAGGATATTTAAAGTGTATATAGATGGAGAGGTAAGGGAAGTAAATGGAAGAGTGAAAAGCAGAGCTTGGAATTTGCAGGTGAGAACAGAAGTTTGTAGAAAGTGAATGAATGGCTATTTAACAGATATTATGTCACCGGTGGCTGATTCTGAGGATGAAATGAAGCATTTGGTGTTTGAGTGTGTTATGGTGTGTGAGAGAAAGAAGTTGAGGGGGAATGTTGGTAAAAGCAAAGTCATGAGATGTACAAAGAGTGTTAATTTTGGCAGACTGAATGTGAGAGTGAAAGGAAGAGACATTTGATGACGATGAGAGTTTTAGGTATCTGAGGCAACATGTATAAGGAAATGGACAGGTGAATACGGAGGAAAGGCAAGGGTGAAGGAAGCTAGAAAATGTCTATGTGGGATAATATGAGTTATGAGATATAAATATTTATGAATGAATGTTAAAACAAGAATATATGAAAGAGTGCTTGTGCCGACAGCATTGTATGGAGCAAAGACTTAGAAGGCAAGGAAGGATTAAAAAAACAAGTTGATTGTAATATGGATGAGGTATTTGAGTAGAATGATAGGTGCATCTAGAATAGATAGAGTAAAACATATAGGAGTTGAGGAAGAGAACGGGTGTTCCTAGAAGGCTGTCGGATGAATTAGATAAGAGTGTTGAGATGCTCTGGACATATGGGAAGAATGAGTGATGAACAACTAGCAAAGAGAGTCTGGGGGAGGGGTAAAAAATTAACTGGAGTAATGGCAAAAGGAACATCTACAATTCGGAGAATGGATGGGGTGAAAAAAGCATTGGATGCACATGGTATATCAGTGGGGCGCGGAAGACAGAGTGAAAGAAATAGGCTTAAATGGAGATAAAATGTGTATAGATGAAGCACACAAAGGAGATATCTCGAACATTTTGGCTCTGTAAACTGGGACCAGTGTGTGTGGAGGGTTGGCATGTGATGAAGTGGTGGAGATAAACCAGCTAGGGCTATTGTGTCTAAATTCAAGAAATTCTTACTCACTTTGTATATGGATAATTTACCTTTTATCTACAAGGAGCTGAGAGGAATGTTCCAAGTCAGTATGGCTTATGTTTAATATGTGTACTAGATTCGGCCACTTCCTTAGAAGGAAGACTGCATACATTATTTGTATGTATGTATGTATGTATGTATGTATGTATGTATGTATGTATGTATGTATGTATGTATGTATGTATGTATGTATGTATGTATGTATGTATGTATGTATGTATGTATGTATGTATGTATGTATGTATGTATGTATGTATGTATGTATGTATGTATGTATATGATAGGAAAAGGTCCATTAAAGAAAACGACGTAAAAATATTTGAAGTACTCGTCCTTATTAATTTCGTGGCCTTATCTGGTCACCTTCTCAAAGTACAATGCCCAGGTGACCAGATAAGTCACAAAGTTAATAAGTATGAGTACTTCAAATATTATTTAGGTCATTTTCTTTATTGGGCCTTTTCCTACCATTGTAGACTGTATGGCAACATATCAGTATTATTATTATTATTATTATTATTATTATTTTTATTATTATTATTATTATTATTATTATTATTATTATTATTATTATTATTATTATTATTATTATTATAATTAATATCAATTATTATTATTATTATTTTATTATTATTATTATTATTATTATTATTATTATTATTATTATTATTATTATTATTATTATTAAAATTACAGGCATGCCGAGGGGACGATGCTGATAAAGGCGTTCAACTGAAAAAAGTAATCTTGGGTAAACCCATTCAAACAGACACCATTCCTGTTGGATCCAGTCACGTCGAGGAAAAGGAAGAAGACTATTGCATTCCTCTTTACGCAGATTTGTTAATGATGTGGGCATCATACCCAGGTGAGATAAGGATGAGGGCATCATACCCAGGTGAGATAAGGATCTGGACAAGTTCCAGGTTCAAAAATATTTCACTTGGTTCATAAAGTATGTTTAATAAGTGAAAAAGAAATAGCATGAGGGAAATTTATAGCAGTACATTTATAAAGAAAGCATTTCTCAATGCTTCTTCTATTATTGTTAAAGTATATAATATGAATACTCAAGAGAAAGAAATTCTACCACACTCGAAATAACTAAAGTGGAATTTTACAAAACCCATTCCAGGAATGTACGCGTATAATACACACCGTGATGGCATCGATGGCAGTGTCTTCCTACACTTTTTATGCAAGAATCTTGATGACAACGCTGAGCATGAAGACCTTTCCAGTATGCTTTTACGCGTTACACGACAGGTGGCCGTAGAATTTGAGTCTTGGATACCAGCTGATATGCAAAAAGGCAATAAAAAGCAAATACCTCAAGTAGTTTCCACGCTCATGCGCAAAGTGTATTTCTATGATTAGTAAAATATATAAATGAAGAACATAATGTTCAAAAACCTTTGGCAACCCACTAAGAAAAATATTTGTAAACAATTAAATACTGTACTTTCACTTATTTACTTAGTCATACTCCACTGGTCTTGAGGCCACTTGTCGACCCATGACTGCTCTCAATAGGTTTTTCCTGCTCTTCTGTTCTATGGTAGGATCATCCAGTCCTCAGAAACCACTCCCTCTCCTCTGATATCCTCTTCCAAACATCTCCTCCAGTCCTTTCATGGTCTCCCCAATGGCTTGTGTCCATCTGTATGCGCCAAGAAGACCCTCTTTTGACATTCTCTACTCTTCCATTCTTGCGATGTGTCCAGCTCATTGTACTCGTCTTCCCTTGACAACCTGACTTATATGGGACTGCTTTGTCTGTTCTCTCAAATCCCAGTTATGCCTCCTTCTCCATTTCTGTTTTTCATGGTCATACACATGTCCCGCTATTGTTCTTAATACTTTATTATCAGAAGAACTCCAAAATTTGCTCTTGTTCTTTAGTTTAATTACCATGATTTGCACCCGTACATTCGGATAGGTCTTATGATTGCGTTGCAAACCCTCAATCTTGTTTTTTCCGGTATGAATATTCTCTTGTGGAGTGTCATTAGACTGAACAGGGATCTGTTAGCAGCTCCAATTCATTTCTTGATTTCCTCATTCGCTCTACCCTCTTTTGCAATATTCATCCCCAGGTATCTGAAGACCTCTACTATTTCGATTACCATACCATCTATGTGACATTTCCATCCAATTCCGTTCTTCTAGCTATCTCCAATTCATTTTTTCAATTATCCTAAGCCCTATTCTTTCTGCAGATTCTGTAAAAATACTAATTAGCATTTCAATATCTCAAATTCTCTGTTATTATATCAAATCATCTGCATAGCCTAAGCAGCTGATCTTCACTTTTCTTCATTCATTTCGGTCTGTTTGAGATTGATCTTGCCACTTTATCCATCATGATATTAAACAAGAAGGTAGAGAGTGTAAATCCCTATTTCAAACCTGTTTTAATCTCTACTGGTGTTGGCTTTTTTTCCATATCCAATACAACACGTTACGTTTCATAGCAGGCTCGAGTGAACCTGAAAACTTTATCTGATTTGCCCATTTCCCTTTGTATTGCTCTACATTGACTGTCGATGTATGCTATCATGTGCTTACTTGAAATCAATAAATACTCGCACATGGCATTTTGGCAATTCCAAAATTATTCTATTGCTTGACTAACTGGTTAATTGTTGATCTTCCTATCCTTAACCCACCTTGCTATTCCCCAATGATTCTTTCTTCATATGGTTTCATTTATATTAGATGATGATTGTTGATATTTTTTATGTAGTGATAAGTACATTTATCCCCTTATGTTTTTTGCATACTAATTTATCACCTTTTTATTTTACAAAATACAAAGTAGCAACAATATTAAAGTAATATTATCTTCCTTACTTAATTTTCCATTAAATCGGTAAAATCAAAAATCTTAAAAAATATTTTTTTCATATTTATATTACTTGAATTTATCACTGCAAATAGCGTATGCTATTATTCGAGTAAATAACCCTATATCCCCTGAATAACAGAAAAGGAACCTCCTGCAGGTTAGTGCATCTACCTTTAACCTACTACAGACAGACTATATAAGGCACATTTTACTCTTTAAGTCGTAAACAATTGTAAAAAAAGGTACAACAGTTTCTCAAGTTTGTGTACTTTTAAAAATGTTACGGATTTTAAAATCAGGTATACTAAATTTTTATCCTTCAATGCATAAAAGATTTATTTTTTCTTTTGTAAATTACACCATCTAGTGTCTGTATGTTTAGAATACTTGTAATATCTAAAGTGTACTTGTAACACTTAATTTTCTAATTATAGCTAGGTCTTAAACAAGATTAATAAAAAAATACTATTAAGGACTAATATCCTAAAAAAAAAATTGTAATTAAATGAGATAAGTACATAATGTCTATAAATAACTTTCATTATTATTAGATTTGTTATTCTATACCAACATTGATATTCAACTTAGAAGCCAACCATATGTCTCGTCTTTATTTCCATGGGAGATTCAGCCATGCAAATATACAATTCAAACTAAAAACACCAGGAGTCAGATTCACAGCAACTTTAAACTATTGCACAGAAAATCAGCATTGATATCCTTGCCATACTAAGTACAATTTGTCTAGAATTTGTATCCGCTTACAGAATTAAAGTGTACTAGGCAAGATACACATTAGAGCAAAACTAACTTAGACAAGTGCATATCGTACACTATAAAGTGGATGTACATAACAAGGTTCAGGTTGTGAAATAAAGTTTGTCGCAAGTTGTTCTCCCTTTTCATAAAAAAAAGTAAAATTGTACAAGATATATCCCGCTGCAGGTACTAGACGTACTCCATTTTCACAGCTATATCTTATTCAGGGCAGAACATCTAATGCACAGCATAATTCAATTAACAAGAGATACACATTTCTCAAACCACTATGGCAATAGCCTGTTAATATGTAATTTTTCTTCTATTTTATCAAATTTGTCAGTAAACCTTAATATTAGGTAAAATAATAACTACAGGATAACACTTAAGGATAATGTTAGGTTCAGGGCATTATTATTTTCAAAATTTGTGAGACTACAATCTTACTAGTACTAAAATCTATATGTCCAAGATCTATATATGTACGGTGGCCCCGATCCCCCTTGTAAGGAGGGTGGCCGAGCCAAATAACACACATTCAGCACGAGCCAAAACACACCTCAGTATCTCCTCTCAGCACTTTGGGGATAAAGGGCTGCCACATTACCCCCCCCCCACCTTCCTGCTTGAGTCACTCGCAGAGTAGGCGGGCAAGTGTATTCTGCCGTGTGGCCCTTCAGCAGCAGCTGCTTTAACCCCACCCCTTCATCACATTGCAACCACAGCTCACACCCACCCAAGATAATTATATATCAATAATAACTTACATCTTCTAGTATACCTTTAATAATTTGAAACATACCATAATAAAAAATAAAGTCAAGCATAAAGTTATTTTGTATTTGTAAAATAACAATCATAAAAACATTAACTCCAGGCTTAAGTATATTAACATCACACTAAAATAAGATTGATAGCGATCAATTTTCTTAGTTACGCAGTAGCACAGTGGTATAAGAATTAGGAAAGACAGAAGGAGGAAGAGAGTTCCAAAGTCTGGAGGTGGATGGGAGGAAGGAGTCGCTGCACCTACCAATCCGCGAGCTACAAATCTCCACACAGTACCTGCGAGTGTTACTCGGCCTCGGCAGTGGGGGAGGGATGCAACTCACCAATTTATCAGAGCAGCAATGGAAGTAGTAGCGATAGAAAAGCGACAGAGAAGATACCTTACGGCGAAGAGAGAGAGAATCCAGGTTAGAAGTAAGAGAAGGATCATTAATGAGTCTGACTGCCTTAGACACAATCCTATCAAGAAGATAAGTAAAGGAAGAAGCAACCCAGATGTGTGAGCAGTATTCTAAGCAGGGACGTATAAGACCTTTGTAAATTTTAAGTAACTGCAAAGAGGAAAAGTAATGACGAAAGCGAAACAAAACCTCCAATTTTTGGGATGAAGATTTAGAAATTTGGATTATGTGATTCCTCCAAGACAAGTTGGAGGCTATAAGCATTCTTAATATGTTGATAGAGTTAAGAGGGTAAATTTCATTAGTTTCGAAGACAATAGGGTTATCAGGAGGAGAAGATAAAGAGATAGCCAGAAACTGTGTCTTGGAGGCATTGAATTTAACGAAATTTTGAGTGCCCCTTTCAGATACTCTGCAAATTGGAGTTAAGAGTAGGGGAAAGAGTGATACGAGATTGATTACGAGTAGCAGATGAAGGTTGTGAAGAAAAGGCAAAGGAAAAGTGAAAGGTAGAATCATCAGCAAAGGCATGAAGAAAAGAGGAAGATGGGGATTGTAGAAGATCATTGATGAAGAGAAGGAGCAGAGTTGGTGAAAGAACAGATCCCTGTGGAACACCACTGGTAACAGAGAAACGGCTAGATGTCGCGCCATCGACAACAACAGATATAAAACGGTCAGTAAGAAAACTGGAAATCAGAGAACAGAAAGAAGAGGTAAAGCCATTGGAAGGGAGTTTGGCCAATAGTGCCTTGTGCCAGACTCTGTGGAAAGCCTTAGAGATATCAAGGGCGACGACAAAGGAGTCCCCATAGTTCCTCAGAGAAGATGACCATACATGAGTAAGATAGGACAGAAGGTCACCAGTGGATCTTGCTTTGCAGATGCCGTACTGGTGATTGGAGATAAGTGAGTTAGATTCAAGGCGTTTCAAGACGTGAGAATTGAGCAAAATTTCGAAAACTTTAGCAATAGAAGAGATTAGGGCAATAGGTCGGTAGTCAGAAGGAATAGAGCGGTCACCCTTCTTAGGAACAGGTTGAACTAGAGCATGCTTCCAAGATGAAGGATAGATACTAGTTGACAGAATGAGGCGGAAAAGACAGCAAAGCACGGGAGCCAATTAATCTGCAAACTCCTTAAGGAACTTTGCAGGGATACCATAGGGACCAGATGCCTTGTTCGTCTTTAGCGAACGAAGAACCTTATGAACTTTGCGTGAAGAAAGGCTAAGGGAGGGTATAGGGTTATTAAGGGGTAAAGACTGAGGAACAGGTGCTCTGTAATCGTTGATAGAAGAGTTGACAGAAAAATGAGAGCCAAAGAGAGTGGCTTTGTTAGTGGGAGAGCAAGCTATAGAACCATCAGAACGAATGAGAGGGGGAAAGCTTGAGTTACAGAAGCTTTTGGAGAGGTTTTTGGCTAAG
>JAXCGZ010005796.1:70000-75000 GCA_037179515.1 Halocaridina rubra
CTAATACCGGCCCTTGAGCTTCTATCACTGCAATCTGAGGGGGTGGGGTATTTTCTACTGTAAATACTGACTGAAACTCCTTGTTCAATTCTTTGCAGATCTCTGCATCCGTCTCAGTGATGCTTCCATCCGCTCTCTTTAGCCTTAAAACCTGTTCTTTTACCTTCAGTTTTCCTCTGATAAAGCTGTGGAAAAGCTTGGGATTTTCTTTAGCCTTCCTGGTGATGTCCCTCTCATAGTCTCTCTCTGCCTCTCTCCTTTTACTTAGGTAGTCATTTCTTGCTCTTTTGTAGGTTTGCCAGGCATTTATGTTTTTTCTCCTCCTATACCTTTTCCAGCATTTGTCTCTCCACTCCTTAGCTCTTTTACACCCATTATCGAACCATTTCTCTCTGGCATGAATTACACCTACTTTGGTGACAGGTATGCAGCAATCTACTATCTTCCCATATTTCTCACAAAAGATGTCATACATTTCTTGTACAGATTTGTTGTAAAATAAGGTTCTCCAGTCAATAACTGTGTGTGTGTGTGTGTGTGTGTGTGTGTGTGTGTGTGTGTGTGTGTGTGTGTGTGTGTGTGTGTGTGTGTGTGTGTGTGTGTGTGTGTGCGTGTGTGCTATGTTATGTTCTGCTATGCTATGCTGATTTTTGTCTGCTGTAATAACTTAGTTAAGGTAGCATGGCTTTGCAGCTTTTAAGAACATAAGAACATAAGAATAGAGGACACTGCAACATGCCTACTGGCACACACGAGGCAGCTCCATTTTTGAATTGTATTTTCAGCATGTCTAACCTATTCTATTCTACTCTACTTATTTATTCTGTTTTTTCTTTTTATGATTTTTCTAATAAGCACTAACCTACTCATACCCAACCTACCTCTGTCATATGTCTATCTAATCTACATTTGAAGGTGTCTAAGGTATTGGCGTTTACTATCATACTAGGAAGCTTGTTCCATGCATCAGCTACTCTATTACCAAACCAATTTTTACCAATTTCCCTTCTGAACCTAAATTTATCAAGCTTAAATCCATTATTACGAGTTCTGGTTTGATCATGAATTTTTAAAACTTTATTAATATCTCCCTTGTTAATCCCTTTAAACCATTTATACACTTCAATCATATCCCCCCTAACTCTTCGCCTCTCTAGAGAATGTAGATTGAGTTTTTTTAATCTGTCCTCATATGGTAGATTTCTGATATTGTGTATCATCTTGGTCATTCTTCGTTGCACTCTCTCCAAGGATTCAATTTCCATTCTATAATAGGGTGACCAGAATTGCACAGCATAATCTAAATGGGGCCTAACTAATGCAAGATAGAGCTGCAAAATAACTTTTTCCGTCCTATTGCTGACGCTTCTTGAGATAAATCCTAAAATTCTGTTTGCTTTATTTCTGACTGCTGTGCATTGCTCTCTTGGCTTAAGACTACTACTCACAAGAACTCCCAAATCCCTTTCACACTGAGAACTCATGATTTCATGGTTATTTAGCTTATAACTAGTATTGTCTTTTATAGTACCCATTTTAACTACTTTACATTTTTCAACATTAAATTCCATTTGCCATTTGTCCGACCATTCAGATAATCTATTTAGATCTTCCTGTAAAGCATGAATGTCTTCTTTTCCATTTATAGTTCTACCTATTTTAGTGTCGTCTGCGAATTTACTTAGGTTACTACTGATATCCGAATCCAGATCATTTAGATATACGATGAATAATAGAGGACCCAGTACCGAGCCTTGTGGTACCCCGCTTGTAACCGAGCCCCATTCTGATTTCTCTCCATTTATGCAAACCCTCTGTTTTCTGTCTTTTAACCATTGTTTGATCCATCTGAGCACAGCTCCTCCTATGCCATGAGCTTCCAGTTTTTTAACTAATCTTTTGTGAGGAACTCTATCAAAAGCTTTGCTAAAATCTAGATATATTGTATCATATTCTTTGCCACAATCTACTGCCTCGTAAACTTCTGAATAAAAAGACAGTAAGTTTGTAAGGCACGAAAAACCCTTAAGAAACCCGTGTTTTGAATCGAGATAGAGTCCCCTGATCTTATCGACTTTCAAAATCATTTAAATGAATAAGCATAAACACCTCCTGTAAGTGTAACCAAAGAAAAAGCTGATAAGATATCGTCTCATAAATATTTAGCACGAGGAATAAGCGATATTACTTAAAAAGTAATTCATTTGTTAATCCTCAAAGCAAAGCTCTAGATTGCAAATTAAAAATGTGTAAACAAAATCATCTAACTGTGTCAATTTTTTTTCATATTAAATTTTGTCTGCCTCGCAATCGTTTGAATTCTGCCAAAATTAACCTGAAGTGATGAAGAAGAAAAGGAAGCATCTCCAAAGGGCTCGATAGATGCCCAGTCTCTTGGAGAATCTCAACAACCGAACGAGTAAATTGATTACAAAATATTTACTAAATTTACACAATATGAATTATTTATATTATAATTTATTCTGTCTTCACTGAAAACTATATTGCTATAATGATGATATAATTCATTTATCTGTCTTCATATATTTTGTCGCTTATCTGTCTTCATAAATGTTATCGCTATGCAGTGTGTGTATATATATATATATATCTATATATATATATATATATATATATATATATATATATATATATATATATATATATATATATATATATATATATATATATATATATATATGAAAAAACACTGAGCTGTTACTATGCAGTCTAAAATGGTAAAAAATGCCCATTAAAGAAAACAACGAAATAAAACTTGAAGTACTTATTAATATCGTGACCTTATCTGGTCACCTTGTAAAAGTACAATGCCAAGAGATACAGCTAGCAAACAAGAACATATGGAAAAAAAAAACAGAAAAAACCTGTCCCTCAAGGGAAGTTTAAACGGATTAAGTGATAGAAATTATAGTTACCAGCCGTGGTTAGTTGATAATCCACACATACTGGCTACAACCAGTGTGTGGGGATTATCGACTAACCACGGCTGATAATTATAATTTAGTTAAATAAACATAAATATATACTTTTTTCAGCATGATACTCTGATGCTAACATAACCATTATCCATACATATTTTTTTGGGGGGGGATATCAGCTTATATGATAGCATTGTTAACATCATGATTTAATTGCAAATATGCATTCTTAAACTCCACGTACAACTATAACAAGTTGATATAAAGAACGACGGGAGAATTGCTTGAAGGCTGTGCTATGATAAGCAGATATTTATCCGTAGGAGCTTGCTCGGTTAAGATAGCATAACTAGTCCATTGATGTTACAAACTTTTTTTCATGGATAACAGTATTGTTAACATCACGGTTTTACTGTGTGTGTGTTTGTCTGTGTGTGTGTATATATATATATATATATATATATATATATATATATATATATATATATATATATATATATATATATATATATATATATATATATACTAAAATTAAGTATCATAGTACTGGTTATGCTATGTTGTGCTGATTTTTCTCTGCTGTAATAACTTAGTTTAGGTAGCATGGCTTTGAAGGTTGCGACTCGAGATCGAGTCCCCTGAGCTTATCAACTTTCAAAATCAATGAAATGAATAAGCATAAAAACCTACTGTAAATGTAACCAGAGAAAAAGCTAATAAGATTTTGTTTCATAAATATTTAGCATGAGAAATAAATGATATTACTTGAAAAATAATTCATTTATTAATCCTCAAAGCAAAGCTCTAGATTGCAAACTAAAAATGAGTAAACAAAATCATCTAACTGTGTGTCAATTTTTTTCATATTAAATTTTGTCTGCCTCTCAATCGTTTGAATTCGGCCAAAATTAACCTGAAGTGATGAAGAAAAGGAATCATCTTCAAAGGATTCGACAGATGCCCAATCTCTTGGAGAATCTCAACAACCGAACGAGTAAGTTGATCACAAAAGATTCACTAAATTTACACAATATTAATTATTTATATTATAAGTTATTCTGTCTTCACTGAAAACTATATTACTATAATGATGATATAATTCATTTATCTGTCTTCATATATTTTATCGCTCATCTTAATTTCATAAATGTTATCGCTATGCAGTGTATATATATATATATATATATATATATATATATATATATATATATATATATATATATATATATATATATATATATATATGAAAAGCACTGAGTGGTTACTATGCTGTCTAAAATGGTAGAAAAATGCCCATTATAGAAAGCAATGAAAAAAAAATTGAAGTACTTATTAATTTCATGACTTTATCTGGTCACCTTTTCAAAGTACAATGCCAAGAGATACAGCTAGCAAACAAGAATTTATGTAAAAAAAAATAGAAAAAACCTGTCCCTCAAGGGAATTTTAAACGGATTAAGTGATAGAAAACATAATTACTAGCTGCTGTTAGTCGATAATCCACACATACTGGCTACAACCAGTGTGTGGGGATTATCGACTTACCACGGCTGGTATTTATGATTTACATCACTTAATCAGTTTTAAATTCCCTTGAAGGAGAATTTTTACTTTTTTTTTCAAATGTTCTTGCTTGCTAGGTGATTCTCTTGGCATTGTACTTTGAGATGATGGCCAGAAAAAGTTAAAAATTAATAAGTACTTCAATTTCTATTTTTTGTTTTCTTTAATGGCCATTTTCCAAACATATATATGTATATATATATATATATATATATATATATATATATATATATATATATATATATATATATATATATATATATATATATATATATATATATATATATATATATATAAGAACATAAGAACATAAGAATAGAGGACACTGCAACATGCCTACTGGCACACACGAGGCAGCTCCATTTTTGAATTGTATTTTCAGCATGTCTAACCTATTCTATTCTACTCTACTTATTTATTCTGTTTTTCTTTTTATGATTTTTCTAATAAGCACTAACCTATTCATACCCACCCTACCTCTGTCATATGTCTATCTAA
>JAXCGZ010005796.1:87500-90000 GCA_037179515.1 Halocaridina rubra
TCCTCTTTACGCAGATTTGTTAATGATGTGGGCGTCATACCCAGGTGAGATATGGATGAGGGCATCATACCCAGGTGAGATAAGGATCTGGACAAGTTCCAGGTTCAAAAATATTTCACTTGGTTCATAAAGTACGTTTAATAAGTAAAAAAAAATAACATGAAGGGAAGTTTAAAGCAGTACATTTATAAAGACAGCATTTCCCAATGCTTCTTCTATTATTGTTAAAGAATATAATATGAATATTCAAGAGAAAGAAATTCTACCACACTCGAAATAACTAAAGTGGAATTTTATAAAACCCATTTCAGGAATGTACGCGTATAATATACACCGTGATGGCATCGATGGCAGTGTCTTCCTACACTTTTTATGCCAGACTCTTGATGACAACGCTGAGCATGAAGACCTTTCCAGTATGCTTTTACGCGTTACACGACAGGTGGCCGTAGAATTTGAGTCTTGGATACCAGATGATATGCAAAAAGGCAATAAAATGCAAATACCTCAAGTAGTTTCCACGCTCATGCGCAAAGTGTATTTCTATGATTAGTAAAATATATGAATGAAGAGCATAATGTTCAAAAACCTTTGGCAACCCACTAAGAAAAATATTTGTAAACAATTAAATACTGTGCTTGCACTTATTTACTTAGTCATACTCCACTGGTCTTGAGGCCACTTGTCGACCCATGACTGCTCTCAATAGGTTTTTCCTGCTCTTCTGTTCTGTGGTAGGATCATCCAGTCCTCAGAAACCACTCCCTCTCCTCTGATATCCTCTTCCAAACATCTCCTCCAGTCCTTTCATGGTCTCCCCAATGGCTTGTGTCCAACTGTATGCGCCATGAAGACCCTCTTTTGACATTCTCTACTCTTCCATTCTTGCGATGTGTCCAGCTCATTGTACTCGTCTTCCCTTGACAACCTGACTTATATGGGACTGCTTTGTCTGTTCTCTCAAATCCCAGTTATGCCTCCTTCTCCTTTCCTGTTTTTCATGGTCATACACTGGTCCTGCTATTGTTCTTAATACTTTAATTTCAAAAGAACTTCCAACATTTTCTCTTGTTCTTTAGTTAATTACCATGATTTGCACCCGTACATTCGGATAGGTCTTATGATTGTTTTGCAAACTCTCAGTCTTGTTTTTTCCGGTATGAATATTCTCTTGAGGAGTGTCATTTGACTGAACAGGGATCTGTTAGCAGCTCCAATTCTTTTCTTGATTTCCTCATTCGCCTAACCCTCTTTTGCAATAATCATCCCCAGGTATCTGAAGCCCTCTACAACTTCGATTACCATACCATCTATGCGACATTTCCATCCAATTCCGTTCTTCTCGCTATCTCCAATTCATTTTTTCAATTATCCTCAGCTCTATTCTTTCTGCAGCTTCTCTAAAAAACTAATTAGCATTTCAATATCTCAAATTCTCTGTTATTTTATCAGTCATCTGCATAGCCTAAAGCAGCTGACCTTCACTTCTCTTTATTCCTTCTGGCTTGTTTGAGATTGAACTTGCCACTTTTTCCATCATGATATTAAACAAGAGGGTAGGGAGTGTAAATCCCTATTTCAAACCTGTTTCAATCTCTACTAGTGTAGGCTTTTTTATTTCCGTGTCTAATTCAACACGTTACGTTTCATAGCAGACTCAGGTGAACCTGAAAACTTTATCTGGTTCACCCATTTCCCTTTGTATTGCTATACATTGACTGTCGATGTATGCTATCATGTGCTTACTTGAAATCAATAAATACACCCACATGGCATTTTGGCAATTCCAAAATTATTCTATTACTTGACATATGGTGACTAACTGGTTAATTGTTGATCTTCCTATCCTTAATGCAGCTTGCTGTTCCCCAATGATTCTTTCTTCATATGGTTTCATCTTATATTAGATGATGATTGTTGATATTTTGTATGCAGCGACAAGTACATTTATCCCCTTATACTTGATACATACTAATTTGTCACCTTTTTAATTTACAAAATACAAAGCAGAAAGAATATGAAAGTAATATTATCTTCCTCACTTAATTTTCCATTAAGACTGTAAAAAAAAATAAATAAATAAATAAATAAAACTTTTTCTTTTTTAATTTGCTTGAATTCATCACTGCAATAACAGAAAAAGAAACCCCTGCAGGTTAGTCCATCTACCTTCAACGTAACACAGAAAGACTATGTAAGGCCCCTTTTAACACTTTAATTCATAAACAATTGTAAAAAAGGTACAAAATTTTCTCAAGTTCGTGTAGTTTTAAAAATGTTACAGATTTTAAAATCAGGTTTACTATATTTTTATCCTTCAATCCATAAAAGAATTATTTTTTCTTTTGTAAAATGCAACATGTAGTGTCTGTCTTGTTAGAATACTTGTAATATCTTAGGTGTACTTGCAACACTTAATTTTCTAATTATAGCTAGATCTTAAACAAGATGAATGCTAAAATAAATACTATTAAGGACTGATTTCCTAATGAAATTAGCA
>JAXCGZ010005796.1:95000-107500 GCA_037179515.1 Halocaridina rubra
TGATAGAGAGGGGTATTTGTGAGCATGAGTTTTTTTTTAATTGCCTTTAAACCTTATCTATAGCTAAGGTACTCGTTAGATAGAGAGGGGTATTTGTGAGCATAGGGTTTTTTTTAATTGCATTTAAACCTTAGCTAGAAGTCGGGAGGGCCAAAGGCCTGCCAAAAATCTTGCTGCTGTAGTAGACAGGCAGCGGCGGCCGATTACTCCCGCAAAACCCTAGAGGTTTCCCACACGAGGGCGCGGCGGCGCACTCTTGGCCATCCCATCATCATCCTTAGCCCAGCAGGGGCTTTGCCATTGAGCGGTTGGTTGGAGACGATAATAAGGAGCACATGGGGCCTTTTATATTTGTGCCCTGTGGGGCGGGCATAATATCAAAGAATAGCCTCACCGTATTCCCTGCGTGTCGTAAAAGGCGACTAAAAGTGGACGGGGCGGGGGGACTGGGAATCCCCCCCCTTGTATCAACCTCCTGCGAGGCGTCAACGAAGAGGGGGAGTAGAGGGGAGAATAACTTCTCCCCAAACTTTCCTTTCTTGACGTCGGCTACCCCCCAATTTAAGGGGGAAACAGCCTCGGTATATGTATGTATAGCTAAGGTACTCTTTATACCCTCTCTCTACCTTCAATTTTTTGCAGTGTAGTCTGAAGGTAGAATGGGATGAAGGAGTCGCTGCTGCACCGACCAATCCGCGATCTATAAATCTCCACACAGTATCTGTGAGACGAGGCCGCTTGGCGTGTGTTACGTGGAAACGGCCACGTATATATTACTCAACTCTCATTTTAATTCTTTTCTCTTTCCACAACAAAAGAAAAAAAATATTGCACTAATAAATATAATTTTTAACATCCGTGCTTATATAAAATATATCACTGAAAGAGATGGGATAGCTGTAAAAACGTGTTTTGTATAAAAAAATATTAAAAAGAGCATAAAGTCAGTTTTATATATTTTATTTTATGATTGTGACACCAGGACGGGCCAAAAAAAATTATAGAATAAAACAGCCTTCATCGGGCCTGGGCACGAAGAATACATAAAGTAAAGAGAAACAGAATTGGAGAGTGTAATGACTTGGCAGATGTGAAGGGATAATAAAAGATGTGTGATGAATATCTAAGAATATTCAGTGTAGTTGTAGGCATAGAAAAAGAACCGTACCTGAAGGAAGCCTTAACATCGAACTGTCCTGGACAGACCTATTTAAGTTCAAAAAACCTTCAGCTTTATGGCACAATTATTCCCCTCTTAACGCCCAGCGAGGGGAATCGAATCAGAGATAGAGGGCTCGTCCCCGATATTGTTTCTAAACTAAAACAAAAAACGGTATTTCAAATTCTCTTCAAAGCAAAGTTCTAGGTTGCGTTCTAATAGGAGGGCTAAAACCGCAAACTTTAAACTTTAACTTTTTTAATAATGCAACAGATCATATCGCTTGAGAGTCTGTTTTATTTCTTTCAAATTTGTCTTCTTGCTTTCATCATTTGGGATTCTCGATAATGGATGGAAGTGGAGACCCAGTGCCAGCTGAAAAGGATTCCACAGACGAAGCCTCCCATGGAATAACTCAACTCTCATTGCGGTAAGAAGATAGTAAATAAATAAATAAAGAGATCAGAATTTAATATGAATTTCGCATAAAATAAATGACATAAATAGCAGATAGTATACCCTAAATGTAAACCATAACATATATCTTTTTTTATTTTCAACATCTGCTTTTCTATTGCATTTTATTGGTTTGCACTTCTAAAATATTTATCTATTACACACACACACACACACACACACACATATATATATATATATATATATATATATATATATATATATATATATATATATATATATATATATATATATATATATATATATATATATATATATATATATATATATATATATATAACATATATATAACATATATATATATATATATATATATATATATATATATATATATATATATATATATATATAATTTTTTTTTATAATATATATATATATATATATATATATATATATATATATATATATATATATATATATATATATATATATATATATATATATATATATATATATATATAAATATATATATATATATATATATATATATATATATATATATATATATATATATATATATATATATATATATATATATATATATATATATATATATAACATTATACATATATATATATATATATATATATATATATATATATATATATATATATATATATATATATATAACATTATACATATATATATATATATATATATATATATATATATATATATATATATATATATATATATATATATATATATATATATATATATATATATATATATATATATAACATTATACATATATATATATATATATATATATATATATATATATATATATATATATATATATATATATATATATATATATATATATATATATATATATATATATATATATATATATATATATATATTTATATATATATATATATATATATATATATATATATATATATATATAACATATATATATATATATATATATATATATATATATATATATATATATATATATATATATATATATGGTAAGGAAGCCCATCAGTAAAACAACACATAGAGAAAATAACCCTATATTTCGGGTGCTAACTGGACCCCTTCTCAATCACAAGTGCTTGAGAAGAGGTCCAATTAGGACCCGAAATATACTGATAATTTTTATATTTTGTTTCACTGATGAGCTTACTTGCAATTTGATGCTGTATGTTGTCAGTTTTTGCTTATTATTATTATTATTATTATTATTATTATTATTATTATTATTATTATTATTATTATTATTATTATTATTATTATATATATATATATATATATATATATATATATATATATATATATATATATATATATATATATATATATATATATATATATATATAATTCATTTAGCTATGCAGATGCTCCCATGCCAGTCAGAAAGGATGAAGAATATTATAACATGCAGATGAAAAAGAACAGAGGCATGGCTGTCATATTTGCTTACAGTGAATATAAAGCAAACAGATGTCCAGTGAGTGTATATTAAACTTAGTGTTTGAGTGCTCACATAATGATATTTAGTATTCTAATGCTGAAAGAACTCTTCTATAAATAATACAATAAATATTACAACCTATTTGCACTAACACTTTAAATTCGATCTGCAAAACAAGTTGATTGCAAAAGGAGACACTGCAGGCATGGTGGCATATTTATGACTCTTTTCTATTTTCTGCTGTTATTGAACTTGTGCTCTAATTGATAAAAACAGGAACGGAAGAGAGCCAAAAACGACGTAATAATTTGCAAGACCTCTTTTGAAAGACTTCAGTATAATGTTACGGTACACTGGAATCTCATTAAAAAGTCTTTCCTCAACGAGCTGATAAAAAGTAAGGACAAATCGAAAGCTCAGTAAATAATATTTTAACAGGATGACATGACCCCAAAATATGCTCTAAATAAAAAAAACAGAATTACCAGAATGATTAATTACCATGAAATATCAACACATGAGAGTGTCTATAAGAAGTTATAATTTCCTAAATATTTGACCCTTAACAGTATGTGAAGCAGACCATAGCGAATGTGACAGCTTGGTTGTGATTTTTATGAGCCATGGTGGCATTGACGAAAAGACAAACCTCGAATTCCTTGAAACTTTCGATTTGAAAGTGAACACCATTGAACTCTGGAAGAAAGTTACCCCAGAGAAGTGTCCCACTCTGGCTGGCAAGCCAAAGATGTTTTTCATACAAGTAAGATCTGAGGTGTTTTTTTTTCAGTGCATATATGCATATATATTTGTGTGTGTGTAATGGCATCCATTTACGTTACATTCCTTCTAAAGTGAAAGTGTGTAAGTTAAGCAGAGATTTAGACAGCTTCGATTAATAATAATAATAATAATAATAATAATAATAATAATAATAATAATAATAATAATAATAATAATAATAATAATAATAATAATAATAATAATAATAATAATAATAATAATGATAATAATGATAATAATGATGATAATAATGATAATAATAATAATAATGATGATAATGATGATAATGATGATAATGATGATAATAAGGATAATAAGGATAATAAGGATAATAATGATTATTACTATTATTACTACTACTACTACTACTACTACTACTACTACTACTACTACTACTACTACTACTACTACTACTACTACTACTACTACTACTACTACTACTACTACTACTACTACTACTACTACTACTACTACTACTACTACTACTACTACTACTACTACTACTACTACTACTACTACTACTACTACTACTACTACTACTACTACTACTACTACTACTACTACTACTACTACTACTACTACTACTACTACTACTACTACTACTACTACTACTACTACTACTACTACTACTACTACTACTACTACTACTACTACTACTACTACTACTACTACTACTACTACTACTACTACTACTACTACTACTACTACTACTACTACTACTACTACTACTACTACTACTACTACTACTTATTATTATTATTATTATTATTATTATTATTATTATTATTATTATTATTATTATTATCATTATTATCATTATCATTATTATAATAATTATTATTATTATCATTATTATTACTATTTAATCAAAGGCATGCCGAGGGGCTGACGCTGATGAAGGCATTCAACTGAAAAAAACAAACATTGGTATGTCTGTTCAAACAGACACCATTCGTCTAGGCTCTATGCACGCAGAGGAAGATGAAGAAGACTACTCTATTCCTCTTTACGCTGATTTGCTAATAATGTGGGCATCATATTCAGGTAAGATGAGGATCTGGATTAAAAAAAAAAAAATATTCCGGATTGAAACATTTAACTTGGCTAATAAAGAGTGTTTAATTCTAAAAAAAAAAAAATTAACTAAGTTTAAGGCAGAGCTTTTATATAGAGGATACTTTAAATGGTAGCATATTGTTCAAGTATATATTGTGAATGCTAAAATGAGCGATCTATGTCATACGAAATTACCAAAGTGGAAGTTTTACTAATTCTTTTTCAGGAATGGTTTCACACAATACAGTTCGTAAAGGTATCAACGGCAGTGTTTTCCTCCACTTTTTATGCAAGACTCTTGATGAAAACGCTGAGCATGAAGACCTTTCAAGTATGCTCCTACGCATTAAACGACAGGTGGCCACAGAATTCGAGTCAAATTACCCAGGTAGTAAAAAGCAAATACCTCAAGTATTATCCACACTCATGCGCAAAGTGCTTTTCTATGACAAGTAAAACTTAAAAAATGATGAAAATGATGTTGGAAAATCTCCGAAATTCTCCAAAAAATAATTAATAAATAAATAAATTATTTATAAACAATGTAATATTATGCTTACCATTTAACTTTTTTTTTAATTAAAATTTCTATTTTTTTTCACCACAAATAGCTTAAGATATTGAGAAAAAAAAAACTTCTTACCAAAAGTAATAGACAGGCAGGTCATTGTAAGGTTATATATGTATTTTCTTAAAACGTACCACGAAAAACAAAACAAAAAAATCTAAAAACATAAAAAGCATCTTATGCCCTTGACCTCGTCAAGATTTGTAACATGTGTACAAGATATTTTTTTCTCTTTTGCATAAAGTAATACAAAACTTTAGATTTACTAAATATTTATCCTTTCGTTGCATAAACCAGGAGCATCTCTTTCTCTTGTAAAATGTCACTATTTAACGTCGATATGAAATCATAAGTGTCCTTATAAAACCAATTTTCTCATTCGAGTTACATGTTACTCATAATTAACAAAATCAAAATAAACTTATAAGGAGTGATATCCAACTGTCAATGAGGAGTTTCATTCAAGACTAATGAGATAATTATTAAAACACTGATTAAATATTTTTCATTAGTATTTGATTTGTAATTTCATTTACACATAACAAAGAACTTAAAAGCCCAAAATTTTTCACTGTTTAACAATATCTATTTATTTACATGGGAGATTCAGCCTAAAAAGAAAAAAATGCAGACTTGTATGTCCAGGAGTCAAATTCTCAGCAAAGTAAGAATTATCGCAGTGAAAATTGGCATTCATAAGATTATCAAAATAAAACTTTCTCTACATGTCAAGGACGATTCTTCTAAAGACTTTCACCTTAGGCAGAACTATTGTGCATTACAGAAGTTGTAAAGTAAAAATAGCTTAGGCAAGGGCATATATACTGTAAACAGCATTCCAAAGAAATTGAACGTTACGAAACAGAAATAATTTTTCTATAAATAAAATAAATAAAGATTATGTACAAGGTACAAATGCTACAGTATGTTTGGCTGTTTAACTGCTTAAAAATTTTGAAGTTTTCAGTTACGCAAAGTTTTTTTTTTCAGTGCATAGCCTATTTGCCAAGAAATACACAATTCTCAAGCCTCTGTGGTATCAATAGGCTAATGTCAGCAAATCATAATTCCATGTAATATAGTAGGTACTGATATTGACTTCAGGAAAGTTCTGATTGATAAAAGAGCGCGATTGTATGATATTGATAAAATTTTCAAGGTTACGTTTATATGATTAGTATACTGATTATAGGTAAGGGGGTGTACCATAATATAATGATAAAAATTTAATATAAAATGCTATAAAAATACTGCACACACGCACAAACTTTTGCACTGTGATGGCAGAGTAATACAGTAAATGCAAAAATACCTTTATTTACAGTACCTGGCATACTTTTTAATTAACTGTTGATTATATATAGGTAAAAATTCAGGAACAAAATAAAAGCTATTGAGTTTCCAGTTATTTTTTATTTATTTTCCTATGCATATATATAACTATCTACTGACAAAGTCTAAATGTTAATTTGCCACAATCTAATAATAATTAAATAAATCCAGATGTTGAGTAAATATCATAGAAGATCGCAGTAGAAAGTTAACATAGCAAATAGAAAAAAATATCTCTGAAAATTTATCAAAGATTCGAGTCTACAGCATACTTGACAATACATCAATGTATTAGAAAATCTCTGTCGTTTATTCAGCCTACTGTTCGAAAGGTCAGTAGAGAGGTATCCTACACTATTCCTTTTGGATCTTCAGTTCTAGTTCAGACTATTACTCTTCTTTAAGGACATTACTGCATTGCAGTGTGCACTAGGTTTGAATCCTGGTCAGGGGAAGTGATGCACTTCTATCATTTCCACATGTGAGATTGTGCTAGTGCCTATTGTTTGTTTGTTTGTTTTACGTCACGGACTTCCTTTTCTACCAAGGGCTAGACGGTTGCCTTCTTGCAAAGGACTTGTTTTGGCATATGTAATCGTTACCCTGAGTGCATGCCCTTGCTAACCTCAGACCGTGACGGGGCGCGAACCCTCGACCTGATGCCTCAAAGTCGCGGACGCTACCGCTTGAGCCACGGTGACTACAAGAAGAATTAAAAGTGGAAATGAAGCCTCGAGCGAGTTTAAGAAATGAATGTTGAAAGAAAAGACATTCAGCAATAATTGTTCACTCCCTGCTCTAGTATTTAATAAAGTGATCCCATATTTTATTTACACCTGCAGTGGTAATTTATTAACTACTTCCTTGAGTATAATAATAGACTGTCAAAATGCTGAAAATCAGCATCTTGGTCAGCCATTGTTCTTTATTTCAAATATTCGCACATATAATAATGTACTCATTTGTATGTCTACAAGGTCGCTTTCACAGCAAACTGGCACGTCGCACGTGGCACGCCAGTTGAAAACGAACATCCACGTGGCACATGGGACGTGTCACCCACTTCTGTGTGGAAGATTTCATATATTTCAAGATTTTCGTTTTCATTTACCGTGCCACGTGGCATGTAATGTGCGACTTTGGTGTGAAAGCAGCCTAAGAAGAATCCAACAATATAAATAAGTCATTTTCCATAATGAGGGGAGTGGCTGAGTCAAGATAAAACACTATTGGCTCTTTGGAAGGAGAAAATACAGAGAAGGGGATTTTCAGTCCCTCACTTCGCCCCATATAGTCGACTCTTCCGACACGCAGGGGAACACGGAGGAAGTCTTCTAGCCCCCTCCCTCATGTGGATATAAGAATAATACGAAACCTTAAATATCATATACAGATTTTTCAAGGTGCAGAATATTCATGGCAGGGATATCAAATAAGCAGCGATTCAAAGATTACAAAATGTACTAGTACATATGTGCGTATGTGTGTTTATGTGCGTGCCCTAAAGTGTTCCTTTATCAATTCCTAAACATTTCATTTTTTAAGTCTTAAATCATACTATCAACTTTTTTTGATAATACCCAATTTTTTTTTTTTTAACTAGTTGGTAAAAATTGTGCAGCCCTTCAGTAGATGGAAACCAAAAGACAGAGACTGCGTAACACACTAAAGGTGGGTTTACACTGTCAAACGGTTCGTCGAACGAGGTTCGACAGACAAGTGTTTGAAGGGATGTTCGAACGTGTGAACGGGGTATTTGGTTGTCGAACACGGAACGTGTTCGACAACCAAATACCCCGTCACACGTTCGAACATCACTTCAAACACTTGTCTGTCGAACCGCGTTCGACGAACCGTTTGACCGTGTAAACCCCCCTTAACATGACGAACAATATATATTTAAATGCCTTTATCTCCTCCCTCCATTTCCTCTTCCTTAAAAAAAAAAACAAAAAAACAAAAACAAACAAACAAAGAGGAAACTTCTAGGAAAAGCAGCATCTGATATCATCTTATGAGTTAAGGCAATTATAGGAACTTTGTAAGAAAATTGTGGTAAGCTGGATAATCTTGTAGAATACCAAAAGTAAATTGTTTTTCTGGGGGTTGACAATTTGTTTTCAAATCTCTTTTGCTTGGTTCAACGAGGTTGTTAATAAATTCATAGAAATGTTGCTATATTACTGTTAAATTACATTTTGTATCAACTACAAATAAATTACTCATTGTCATTACCGTTACTGAGAGTATACATATTATTATGTTTATTGACAAAATATTACAAAAGTATTACAAAAATATTACATTTTTTTTTTCTTTTTGCACAACATAGCATATTTAATAGAAACAATATTTTGTCCAACAAAAATCTATACATGCATAGTAAGGATGTCCATTAGTGAAACAATATATAGAAAATAACCCTACAGTTTGGGTCCTAACTAGACCCCTTCGCAAGCACTTTTTTTTTTTTTTTTTTTTAAGAGAGTGACACCGGGACAGGCAGATACTGCCCTCATCAATGTAGGCCTGGCCACGAGAAAATACCAAGACGAAGGAAAAGAAAAGGTTAAGGGCAAGGCAGAGATGAGGTAATGTTGCACAAAGGAAAACGACAGACAGAAAAAAAAACAGTCAAAGTAGAGAGGACCCAGAGATATGGAGGACTAGGCTCTGAGATGACGATAGATCTGCTTTTTGTGCTTAAGGTGTCCAGTTCAGACCCGAAATATAGTGTTATTTTCCACAATATGTCATTGATAGGATTCATTCCTATTAAATGCTGTATGTTAACAATGTGTGCTTAAGTACACAAATGTGTGGCTTAACTGATTAATAGTGTAATACATAGGTAAAAAACCTTATTATTAGGAGAAAACCTAACCTAAGAGTCTATGATAGCAGCGTTTAAAGCAAATCAACTAATATATATATATATATATATATATATATATATATATATATATATATATATATATATATATATATATATATATATATATATATATATATATATATATATATATATATATATATATATATATATATATATATATATATATATATATATATATATATATATATATACACACACACACACACACACAGACATATAGATAGATATAGATAGATATACAAATAGACAGATAGACAGACAATTTAATATTTGCAATATTATATTAAATGACTGCGTATTTTTGTACATAAACACATTTATATCCGGCTTTTCATATCAGTGACAATAGAATTGATAAAAGAGTATTAAGAACAATGCGATACAACATAAAACACCTTTAAAAATGTCATTTTCAATTTCTCTGTCAAATGTAGAAATACGTAGTAAAAAGCTAATTTTATTTTCAATAGCATAATAGCGTTAAAACTAATATAAAAAAAATATTTGTTGGAAATTTAAATTCAAAGTAAGAGAAAATTAAAAATTAAACAATTAGTATATAAAGAAGCTTCCGGGAGGTGTTATAGCAAAATAAAAACTTTTGACAGACACGTCTAGAAGAAAAAAAAATTAGATTAGATAAGGTTAGCAAGACATGTAATGGAAGCAAGTCCCAGTCTGTAGAAAGAGAAAAAATAATCATGTATCATATCAAGCAAGCTCGGAATTGACAAAACCAACAAAGAGTGTAACATCGTCCAAAATTGTACCAGTAATAAAACCAGAAAACCAGGAAATCTTAAAGATAATGTACTACATCTGTTGAGTTTATCAACCAAGTCACCATGAACTTAATTTTGTCAATATGATAAAGTGAAGTATATCTGTGTACGATGCAAAAAAAAAAATAAAAAATACTCCATACACAGACATATAAGCCCTCAGCAATGGTAAAAATAAACCAAAAAAGAATGAAGCAATGATGTTATAAATAGAATTAGATATAAGAGGAGACTTTTAAATATAAGATTGCAACTTATACTTTTTTTGTTTTGTTTGTTAAATGAAGGTAAAAAAAATCAATCCATAACTCGGATATGAATATGGAAAGTAATGCATCTCTGACTTACATGTGCTCTCTATGCACATGTGCTCTCTAAGCACATGTGCTCTCTAAACACATGTGTTCTATGCACCTGAATAATTTGTGAGTATGATGAGACAGTTATTTTATCTTTTTATTGTTATAAGTTACTTAGGAATGCCTTATACATTATAATACAGAAATATAGACGATAAATTTTGCCATTTTTTACATTATAGAAGAATTAGACAAACAATTCCCCCCGAGGGAGGCTAGAATACTTCCTCCGTGTTCCTCTGCGTGACATAAGAGTCGATTAATTGGAATGGAGCGAGGGGACTGGGAATGCCTTTCTCTGTATTTTTTTTCTTCCTAAAAAGTCAGTTTACTTTGCCTTGACTCAGCCATTCCCCATATAAGGGGAAAATGACTCAAGTATGTAGATAGATAAACAGATTATGGTGTACAAAGGCAGGTATCTAAACAGACATTTGTCTCAGCTGATATGTTGAGCAAAAAAGCGTAAACAATCGGACAGGTACATCTCAACTACTCTTTTACTTAGCTACGTATCATATTTTGAATCTACTAATTACAGGTAGAGACCTAATTGATTATGGAGGTACGTGAAAAAAAAATTATAAAAAAATAAAAAAAAATAAAAAAAAGTTAAGCAGGTGCAATGCCAGGACAATACAGGAAAAGACATGAGAAATATGTATACTACTCCAAATTAGATTTTTTTTCAAAGAAATGCATATTTTTTGTAAGTGTCGAGAACAAATATGGTATTTGCTTGCTTTTGTGCATTTGGTATTCACTAGGACAATATGCTTCATAGTGTATGGCCACTTCTCTTGTGAGTCGCAAAAGCATACTGAAGAGATCCTCTCGCTCAGCCCATTTATCAAGGACTTCGACTAAATAGTGTAGGAAGACGCTGCCATTTATGACACCATGGTAGGAATTGAAAGCATATGTTCCTGAGAAACAAAACAGAGGAGAAAAATCACATTAACGATTCGATTCTGTTTTACGTCACGGACTCCCATTTCTACCAAGGGCTAGGACGATAGCCTTCTTGCGAAGGACTTATTACCATTTTCTTACATCTTATGATATATTCCATATATGTTTACATTAGAGTAATATTGTTGTAAGCCTCTATTTCGGTCACTGATATTACAGAATATTGCTATAAAAACCCTCCTTGAGAGATTATTATTATTATTATTATTATTATTATTATTATTATTATTATTATTATTATTATTATTATTATTATTATTATTATTATTATTATTATTATTATTATTATTATTATTATTATTATTATTATTATTATTATTATTATTATTATTATTATTATTATTATTATTATTATTATTATTATTATTATTATTATTATTATCATTATCATTATCATTATCATTATCATTATCATTATCATTATCATTATCATTATCATTATTATTATTATTATTATTATTATTATTATTATTATTATTATTATTATTATTATTACTATTCAATTAATCTACTTCCTATTGTCGGGATTTAAACCTGGACCTGTAGAAAAAAGGTCTACAGCTTATTGCACTGAGCCACAACAATTATAATAATAATAATAATAATAATAAACTTTATTTCCATTTTACAATGGGTATTCGTCAGCCAGGACAAGCCCCAACCCCCCACTGTGATGTCCACCCACAGCAG
>JAXCGZ010005796.1:110000-115000 GCA_037179515.1 Halocaridina rubra
AGGCAGATGGGTTAATTATAAAGATTACTTTCGTCTATATTACCAGGACACTTAAGCATTTATCATATTTAAATTGTTTTTGAGGCTTAGTTTTAACACATCTCTTGTTTCAGAAGTTAAATTTGTACTTATATACAGACTTTGGTAAATTATTTTGCAGATATTAACTAAAAATATTTATATAATGTTCAAGTATGATTAAATTAAGCAAAGTTCAACTTAATATATTTTAGGCTAATTTGTGTGTGTTTATATATATATATATATATATATATATATATATATATATATATATATATATATATAATATATATATATATATATATATATATATATATATATATATATATATATATATATATATATATATATAATGCATCATTAATATACCTTCATCAAGGATATTAAGGAAATGTCTCTTCCGGAAATTCCAGTGCACTGTAACTTCATAGCCTAGCCTCTTGAAAGCTTTTGTGCAGATTTGAACATCGTGTGGTGCAAAATCTCTCCTCTGCAGTTATAAAGAATACAACAATAAGCTAATTTTATCATGTTTGTTTTCACTAAAAGTTCAAAGAACGGGCTAAATATTCACAACTAAATTTGGCAGAAGTCTGTAAATAATTTTGATGTATTCCAAGAGCCAGTAATCTTTATAATTCTCCCGTTTTCAAACATATGCAAAAAAAAGTGTTCTTTGTGGCATTTGGAATTTGCATTCATGCTTTGCTTTACAATGAATAGACCGTGTATAAATTTACTAATAAGTCTTCCATGATGAAAGAAAAATATCGACAATATGTAAATACTGTTGGATAATAATGTTGAAGTGAAGTTGTGAAAAAAAAAATGAATATTATGTATTGCAATGAAAGGATATATTCAGAATGCCCCTCTGCTGTATACACCAAAAGAAAGATAATAAGCAGGGTGGTTTACTGACATACTTACAGGCAGTTCCGATTTACTATATTCACTGTAAGCAAATATAATAGCCTTTCCACGTGTCTTATGATGTATGTTGTAGTGCTTTCTCTCTCTTTCTATTGGCACTGTGACCAGAGACTGGCTGATGGGGGAGAATTGCTAAATAATATATCCTATAATAATTTATGACAACACATGACATATTTTCAATTATGGTGTTCATGATGAATTATTTTCATTCTCTTGATTTTCTAACGGTTTATGAGTCTCATATATATATATATATATATATATATATATATATATATATATATATATATATATATATATATATATATATATATATATATATATATATATATATATATATATTTTTTTTTTTTTTTTTTTTTTTTTATACCTCTTTGATTCCCTTTCCTTGCCTAGTCCACATGCATCAGGCTCATCTTGCCGGCTCAAACTCATTGTCTTTTTCTTCTTCAAGTCTTAATTTCGATGTTTTTCAGTTGATGTGATGCTATCCATGACGAGAGAAAAATAAAAGAGTATATGGTCATAAAAGAAGAGTAATGGAAAAAGCCTTATTAAAAGAGTGCTGTTAATAGTACAGTTTAAGGTACATTTCACTCGGTGCGATTATCGCTCAACGATGATCGTTCATGGCTCAACGATGATCGTCAAACTGCCCTAATCAATAAAGGCCCGGGCACGAGAAAACAACAAGATGAAGGAAAAGAAAAAGGTTAAGGACATGGGTCTGCTTTGCCGCAGCAGTGGTTCGAAGCAAAATAACCCCATTCAAAAACCAAGAATGAGTGCTCTGGACAATCGTTTGACGATCATCGTTGAGCGATAATCTCACCGAGCGAAATGTACCTTTATTAGTTAAAGTTATGGCTTATAAAGCATTATTTTGTCTTATGTATTATATTCTGTCCTATACACAATATGGTTTTAACAAAATGCGTACGAATATGTCTTCTAAACAGTTCTTTTTGGTTAACTAAAAATTGTTTTTCCATTATATTGAGGTAAGAATGCTTATTAACATGCATACATACACACACACACACACACACACACACACACACACACACACGCACACACACACACACACGCACACACACACACACACACACACACAGAGTGTGTAAATTCATTCATGAATATGTTTGCAGATGATGCAAAGATTGTGAAGAAAGTAAAAAACGAGAACAATGGTAGAGAACTTCAGGAGGATCTAAATAATCTGCATGAGTGGTCAGAAAAGTGGCTAATGAAATTCAATACCTCAAAATGTAAGGTAATGAGAATGGGTACAAGTGCAAGAAGGCCCAAGCTTGACTACTCGGTGGCTGGAGTACAACTTCAGGAGACAGAAAATGAGAGAGATCTAGGAGTAAACATATTGGCAGATTTGTCTCCAGAAATACATATAAATGGCGTAGTAAGGGCAGCATATGCATTCTTATCAAATGTAAGGGTAGCCTTCAGGCACATGGACAAGGAAATGTTCAGAAATATTTATGTAACCTATGTGAGGCCAAAACTCGAATATGCAGCCCCCTTTTGGAATCCGCACTTGAAAAAGCACATAGCTAAGCTTGAAAAAGTTCAAAGACATGCCACGAAACTGGTGCCAGAAATACGCAATCTCGGTTATGATGAGAGGCTGAGGGAATTAGACTTGCCATCACTCGAAGCTAGAAGAGTAAGGGGGGATATGGTGACAGTCTTTAAATTCCTTCATGGTTATGATAGAGTGGATAGGGATCGATATTTCGATATGGCTGGCTCTAGAACTAGAGGTCATAGTTTGAAGCTTCGGAAGAAAACTTGTTTGCAGGATGTAAGGAAATACTTTTTCAGTGTAAGAGTAGTTGATAATTGGAATTCGCTAAGCGAGGAGGTAGTTAATGCTACCTCAATCCATAGTTTTAAGGACAGGTATGATAAGTATCACTAAGTCTAAAAATGGAACCGATCAGGAGACGGGAAGATACGAGCTTTGGGCTCTTTCCCGTAAACACAATTAGGTAATCACAATACACACGCACAGGCACTCACACTAACACTCACACTCACACTCGCACTCGAACTCACACACACACACATACATACATACGCATAAATACATACGCATAAATAGAGACACATCAAAGAAAACCGAATTTGTACTCGAATACTGCTGAGTCATATAAAAGGTGAATTACATAGTGTAGTCATCTAAAGATTTATATTTCGTACTAGTAATCCCTCAATAAATAATCCATTTATGATTAATCTAATCCCTCCATAGCTACAGCACATGCGTTCCTAAAATACATTTAGTATCAGCTATTATGATATCTGATAAGAAAATTTCCTTACGGGCCTTCAAATACTAAACAGCAATAGAATAATTTCGGTTTATGGTCATCAGATATTATAGATAACAAGATATCAAATACACTAAAATAAATATTTCGGAGAAAGCAACAGATCAATTACTCATCAAAAAATTATTTGCTGAAATCTACTTATACACAGTGAACGATTATATATATATATATATATATATATATATATATATATATATATATATATATATATATATATATATATATATATATATGTATGTATGTGTGTGTGTGTGTGTTTGTGTATGTGTGCGTGTGTGTGCGTGTGTGGGGGGCTACCTGAATGTGCTCACAGAAAAGAGCACCAGGCTGGTAACTGCACGTCTCCCAGTCGATTTCATTTTTAACTCTAACCGTTAAATATGAATGTTTTTAGCATGTACTGTTTCCTCACTTAGCTAATGCTAATGTACCTTCTTAAATCCTGCAATGAAGTTTTTTGCGAAGCTATACTATGTTCTCTAGGCCTAGAGTCATTAGTATCAAAATATTACTATCAAATCTGTCAAAACCACAAAGGAATTTACAAAAAAAGGTGTGTGTGTGTGTGTGTTCGTGTGTGTTTGTGAAAATTCCTCGCGCAATAAATTAATAGTATAGATATAAAAAAAATAAAAAAATAAATCTTTAAAACTGTGATACTTTGAACTTTTATTACTTTCCTTATCAGATATAACATTGTAAAAAAAAAAACATGACAAATAATTCTCAGACTTCATTCAACATAGTTTATATATATATATATATATATATATATATATATATATATATATATATATATATATATATATATATATATATATATATATATATATATATATATATATATATATATATATATATATATATATATGCACACACAAACGCGAGCGCGCGCGCTTTTACAAGTGCGGATTCCAAAAGGTTGCTGCATATTCAAGCCTTAGTCTGACGTATATTACATTTACTTGTGTCTGCAAGCTACCCTTACATTTGCTAAGAAATTATGCAGTCCTTACTATGTGTGTGATTACCTAATTACCTAATTGTGATTACCTAATTGTGTTTACGGGAAAGAGCCCAAAGCTCGTATCTTCCCGTCTCCTGATCGGTTCCATTTTATACTTAGTGATACTTATCATACCTGTCCTTAAAACTATGGATTGAGATAGCATTAACTACCTCCTCGCTTAGCCAATTCCAATTATCAACTACTCTTACACTGAAAAAGTATTTCCTTACATCCTGCGAAGAAGTTTTCTTACGAAGCTTCAAACTATGACCTCTAGTTCTAGAGCCAGCCATATCGAAATATCGATCCCTATCCACTCTATCATAACCATGAAGGAATTTAAAGACTGTCACCATATCCCCCCTCACTCTTCTAGCTTCCAGTGATGGTAAGTCTAATTCCCTCAGCCTCTCATCATAACTGAGATTGCGTATTTCTGGCACCAGTTTTGTGGAATGTCTTTGAACTTTTTCAAGCTTAGCTATGTGCTTTTTCAAGTGCGGATTCCAAAAGGGGGCTGCATATTCGAGTTTTGGCCTCACATAGGTTACGTAAATATTTGTGAACATTTCCTTGTCCATGTGCCTGAAGGCTACCCTTACATTTGATAAGAATGCATATGCTGCCCTTACTATGCCATTTATATGTATTTCAGGAGACAAATCTGCCAGTATGTTTACTCC
>JAXCGZ010005796.1:120000-125000 GCA_037179515.1 Halocaridina rubra
AAAACTTAAAACTTAAAACTTAAAATTTTAAATTTTAAATTTTAAATTTTAAATTTAAAATTTAATATTTAAAATTTATTATTTAAAATTAAAAATTAAAAATTAAAAATAAAAAATAAAAAATAAAAAAATTTAAATCAAAAACTATAAATTATAAATTATAAATTATAAATTTAAATGTTAAATGTTAAATGTTAATTTCTCATTTTTAAATTTTAAATTTTAAATTTTACTAATTTTTAATTTTTAATTTAAACTTCTAAAGTAAAAAGTAAAAAGTAAAGAATATCAAATATCAAATATCATACAACATACAACATACAACATACAACATACAACTTATAACAAATGACAAAACGACAAAACGAGTGACGAGTGACGAGTGACAAATGACAATGACAATGACAATAATAATAATAATAATAATAATAATAAATAATAATAATAATAATAATAATAATAATAATAATAATGATAATGATAATGATAATGATAATAATAATAATAATAATAATAATAATAATAATAATAATAATAATAGATTAATCTCTCCTGAAGCCATGCTGTTATTTCTAAAATAATGTTTTTCACACGTAGTCATACAAATGATTTGCTACAATTATTTTACATAATTGTTTTTATCAAATTGGGAGTAGGTTAACGTCTGTAAAATAATTGAATCCTCAGTGTCTCCCTTCCTGACTACTGGGCAAACAGTTCCATATATTCAGTCCTCCTTGAATACTCCTATAACAATGGACTTGTAAATAAGTCACAGTCATATAAAATGCCAATAAAGGCATTGACTGTCTCACGACTTTAGTAGACATTCCAGCTGCTCCACGAGAGGTTTTATTTTCGAAGCTTTTTGTTAATTCCATAAATGAGATAATGGCCCGATTTCTTAAACAGTGTAAACCTAGGATACCATATTGTTAGTTAGCTAGACACACACAAATGGATTTCATAAACGCATCTGACGCGGTTCTGTGTATGGCTAGGCCTAGCCATACACAGAATCGCATCAGATGCGTTTATGAAATCCATTTGTGTGTATGTCTAGCTAACTAACAATATGGTATCCTAGGTTTACACTGTTTAAGAAATTGGGTCATTGTCTGACTACAGGCTCTCCTTTGTCTCTTTGTAATAAATTTATCAACTTTTTATTATGACTGATTGCTTGCTGACATTTACCTTGACAATAGAAGTAATTTTACATGCAACAACGACTATAACAATCGTCCATAAATTACATCATTTAGTTTTACAATCCAGGAATCTGTTTAAGAAGCTTCTTGGATAGTTTACACTGCGACTCAATTATTTAATTATAATTTTCATTTGACCTTTGCTTCAACATATTTCGATATGACATTTCAATTTTATGTCATCATTTACCCATGCAGCAGCAGGATGAGTAATGCTCTGTGGGACAATTGGGGCACAAGTACTGAAGCAAGATGTGAGCTTTGGAGTTGTTACATCTGCCTTTCCCGATATCGCCTACATTCAGAATCTCACTTAATATCGGGACAGGCTTATAAACTCTTACAGAAATTGTCCGGAATATGATTTATTTTTTTAACCTAGAAAAGTTTTCTTGGAAGATTTTATTGATTGACAATAATTTTATTGTGAGCATTGCTTAATTTTTTCGCCAGAGTTGACTGTAATTTCTATATGTCAACTTCTAGTCAAAATGGCATATTGTTCCCATATAAATCGGTACAATTAGCTAGAGGCACTGGAATATTGTCTGCAATGGGATTTATATTGGTGTGCTAAGCTGCCTCACCGATCTGCGCCTGAATTATAGAGTATAAAAATGGCTTTTATTATGATGACCTTTCCTGTACTTTGTGTCCTATACGGAAATGTAGGAGAGAAAAGGCCTTTTCCTACCATTTACACTGCATGTTAACAGTTAAGTGTTATTAATATAAATATATATATATATATGTGTGTGTGTGTGTGTGTGTGTGTGTGTGTGTGTGTGTGTGTGTGTGTGTGTGCATACATACTTACTGCCGGCAAAGCAGTATTGAAAAGAAGACGGTTACATTTTAAAGACTTGTTGAAGACGCCTTTTACTGATCAAAATGGTCAATTTATATACAACTGATGTGGGCTACATAATAGTGCATAGCTCACTCTAGGGAATTATTATAATGATGCGATTATATTTATAAATATAAAGGTCAGGACGCAGCCTGAGGGGTATTTCTAGGTTCATAAAGATAAGAATCAATATGACTTCGATCCTAAGTGTTTATCTATAAGGTACAATACTAGCCGATAATTGTCCCCATATGGTACAAAAACAAACAGAGGATTAAATCATTACCCATAAAGAAATCTATAAGAAAAAGTTTAATGAATGAAAAGCTTACTAAACAAACTATTTTCATTAGGCAGAACAAATTTTTGCTTCTTAGAATATTTAGATCATATGAATATCTGGAAACAGACATCTACGGATTTCCTTTTCATGCGAATTATTTTTTGTAATAATTCCGAAATGCGTGTGTGAGTACACATGACAAAGAGTCTGCAAACATTATGCTAACATCTTTATCAAGATAACAGTGGTACTAGAATCAACTTCTAATCTTATCTGTTATCAGTGCATCAACAATACGAGTTTCATAAAAGTAAACAGGTAGTTTACTGCCATCTATACGAGTGTAATCATTCTGTGATATTCTATGAGGGTGGGCAGTCTCTTCAACACAGATCAGGTAAGGTTAAATTGATTCAATAATAAGATGAAAAAAGTATATATATTCTCTCATATGACATGAGTGAAGCAACTATATACAAATGCTCTTTTTAAATACAGTAATGAATTTTTTTTTTTCAAAATGGTGCCACATCCGCTGACGGTAACAAGACTGCCACATTTGTAAAATATGGGAGACAGTAATTTCAAAATAGAAAGGAAAGATTAGGAACAATGAGCATTCTAGCTTCTCCCTTATTTATCATTTTTAGGTGGAACCTACGACAAGTTGGTAGAAGGTGTTCTTTTTACCCACTCCAGCAGGGATATCCCTTTTAGTCATTATGACAAGCAGGAAAGACGTTGTCGGAGCTTTTTCAGCCAAATGACATGGACATATTATAATGATAATGATAATGATAATGATAATGATAATGATAATGATAATGATAATGATAATGATAATGATAATGATAATGATAATGATAATGATAATGATAATGATAATGATAATGATAATGATAATGATAATGATAATGATAATGATAATGATAATGATAATGATAATGATAATGATAATGATAATGATAATGATAATGATAATTATAATTATAATGATAATGATAATGATAATGATAATGATAATGATAATGATAATGATAATGATAATGATAATGATAATGATAATGATAATGATAATGATAATGATAATGATAATGATAATGATAATGATAATGATAATGATAATGATAATGATAATTATAATGATAATGATAATGATAATGATAATGATAATGATAATGATAATGATAATGATAATTATAATTATAATTATAATTATAATTATAATTATAATTATAATTATAATTATAATTATAATTATAATTATAATTATAATTATAATTATAATTATAATTATAATTATAATTATAATTATAATTATAATAATAATAATAATAATAATAATAATAATAATAATGATAATGATAATGATAATGATAATGATAATGATAATGATAATGATAATGATAATTATAATATGATAATAATAATAATAATAATAATAATAATAATAATAATAATAATAATAATAATAATAATGATAATTATAATATAATAATAATAATAATAATAATAATAATAATAATAATAATAATAATAATAATAATAATAATAATAACAATAATAATAATAATAATACTAATAATAATAATAGTAATAATAATAATAATAATAATAATAATAATAATAATAATAATAATAATAATAATAATAATAATAATAATAATAATAATAATAATAATAATTATTATAATAATAATAATAATAAAAAGCTTCATTCACAAATAATATTCAACAGATTTTACGAATCACAGACTCCTCTGAACGGAGCCCCTTCAACCTCTAAGTGTGGTTGGTCCTCCAAGTGTAATACGATTTATCCCTCGTTAAATCTAATCCTTGTTAGCATAAACCCCATCCCCCCACTGCTAATAATAGAGTCATTAGGCCCCCCTCTCTACCCCTTCCGTCCACCAGTGCTGAGCTTACCAACAGAGTTATTACAAATAACCACTTACTTACCCAGGCGTTTTACAGTTTTGATGTATTTAATTAAAAAAAAAAACTATATATTACTTTAACTGGGAAGTGTGGATACGAAAAGGTATGCTGTGTAACAATTATTATTAGTTTTTTTTCAATATTAATCCCCATTCGAATGGGGTTGACATAGACAAGTTGCAGCTGGGAAATTAAGGCTGGATGTCCTTCCCAACCCCCCACTGTGGGCTCGAACACAGTTTTGTCACTTTCGGAGTCAAGCATTCTAACCACTGCGCTACCGCGGTCCCCAAGAGTGACGTAATCTTTTTAATTATTTGCTTATTTATTTATTTATTTATTTGTTTATTCTTCAATTTATTTCAAAGGAAGTTACAGGACGATTATATTTCCTCTATTGGGGACCTGAGTTCGTAAGAAAAAAAGATACTGTTTTGCCATTACCGCTACCATTAATGGTGTTAAGTTCCGGTTTTACGTCACGGAATCCCTTTTCAACCAAGGCCTAGGACGATTGCCTTCTTGCGAAGGACTTGTTTTGGCAGATGTAATCGTTACCCTGAGTACATGCCCTTGCTAACCTCAGACCGTGAAGGAGAGCGAACCCTTGACCTGACGCCTCAGAGTCGTGGACGCTACCGCTTGAGCCACGGTGACTACTACCATTAATGGTGTACTCAGTGAATTTACTGAGTTAACAGAGAGTATCATACTA
>JAXCGZ010005797.1:0-7500 GCA_037179515.1 Halocaridina rubra
CAGCTGTTAATGATTCTCTATTGTATTTCTCACTAAGGCTTCAATCTTTTTGTCTTACCTAATTGTGGCTTCTATAATTAAACAAAAAATAATTCACAAATTCTCCCTTAGTGCTTTGTGTTAGCATTTTATAAAAACTTTCTATAGAGTTTTACTGATCTTTTGTTTTGCCTCTAAATGTCTTCTTTTATATTATTAGAATAATAGGATCTTTACCTTTGTTTTTACTTCATTTCTTCTTCTTGATTTTTTTTTTAATAAGATCATTACGAATATTCAATTTTTAAGTTTTATTCTCTGTTAGATTTTCTATTGGGTTGTTATTTCTTTTCAAATTCTATTAGTTTTTTATATTCTGTTTGTCATTTTTTCTTTTAGTGAGAGGAAATATATAATTTTTCTTAATATTTACTTCTTCTCCTTCTTCTTCTTCTCCGTTTTATCTAAACTTCTGGTGATTTCGGTCATTTCTCTTCTGAACCTACCTGCAGTTTTGATAAGTGTTTCTTTTATGTATTTTTCTCTACTTGTGTGTGTGTGTGTGTGTGTGTGTGTGTGTGTGTGTGTGTGTGTGTGTGTGTGTGTGTGTGTGTGTGTGTGTGTGTGTGTGTGTGTGTGTATGTGTGTGTGTGTGTGTGTGTGTGTGTGAGAATAAAGATAGATAGAAAAATAAATACATAGATAGACAGATAAAGATAGACATAGACATATATATCATGTGTGTACACATACATATATATCTTAGCTTTTATCTTGCGACACTTCTTGGCCTCTATTCTTGCAAAATGCTTATGCAACACACAAAATTGTTCAAGGTGTCATACGGTAAATGATCTTCATTGCGAGTCGTCACTAACTCTGTATGTGACGTAATAACATGGCGGCCGGAAAGGCGATGACGTAGAAATATGGCAACAGGAAACGCTATGACGTAGAACATGGGCGGAGTGATAGAGGTAGTCCCGTCCCGTAGCAGAGTGTTCAGGAAATTTGGGAAATAATTACTTTTTATTCATTGCAAAGGATAGGGCAGGTATGGTGTGTACAGAAGGGATAAATATGAGTATATATGATTATAGTCAGACAGCAAATAGTCATGTTTTTTTTTTGTCAAAATACAAAAGAGATATATCTGTTTTAGTCTTATTTTTCAGGATCATTGTTTCTGAAGGCCGCTACGTGTCGCAAACGCGTATTCTAAGCTGGAACAATAGCTCAAAATGTCATGCAATGATGCAATGGTTTTTATATAAAAGATTTACACACTTTGTGGAAAGATAAAATAATTAAATCCAGCCACTGGGGGAGAACCCTGTTCAACTCAGTGCCGTTCCGAAGCCCGTATCATTAGACAGGGTTAGTGTAAAACTCCGAGCAAAACCAAACAAGTATCCAAAAGCTAAGTGACACGCAGCGACCATGTATGAACATGGGACCAACTACTAGTAATAAATGAGGTGCAAGCTGTTATCTTCACCACATTCTTAAACTTGTTGTTCCGGTTTTACGTCACAGACTCCCTTTTCTACCAAGGGCTAGGATAGTTGCCTTCTTGCGAAGGACTTGTTTTGGCAGATGTAATCGTTACCCTGAGTGCATGTCCTTGCTAACCTCAGACCTCAGACACATTCTTAACCTAATAGTATTAATCTGTTGCTGAAATATAATGGCTTTCGTTACCTCTTTCTGTTAGCTTTTGCTTTATTGTATTTCTTTTTTGACACAAACAGAAGGAATCTTTGAAATAATAATACAAAAAAGAATTGGTGATTTTAAAACTCTCGTGTCAACTGTGACATACTGTTTTGACATAGGTCACGCACGAGGCGCTCTACTATTTTTAGCATCCTCTCTCTCTCTCTCTCTCTCTCTCTCTCTCTCTCTCTCTCTCTCTCTCTCTCTCTCTCCTGTGTGTGTGCTTTGCGAGTGTGTATACATGTGTGTTTTTCATTAACTATTATAGAAGAAAAGGAAAAGCACTTTCTCTGTCAATAATTATCAAAAGATCTCTCTCTCTCTCTCTCTCTCTCTCTCTCTCTCTCTCTCTCTCTCTCTCTCTCTCTCTCTCTCTCTCTCTCTCTCTCTCTCTCTCTCTCTCTCTCTCATAATGTAGTGAAAGAATAATTTTACCACTGTAAAAACTGCTGTTTAATAGAGCTGAATTTGAATATGACTTTCGATATGATTTAATATCGCAAAATCTATTTTTTCTTATTTCTTTTTTTTTTATTTTATATGTTTCGACAATGCCTATTTTGAACAGACAGCTAAATAAATAGAAGCATATACATAAAGCAAGAGAAGAATTGAATTTTGAAAAAAAAAAAATGTGCTCTGAAGATTTTGATCATTGCATAATTTTTTCCGTTTCAATGTATGGAGAGAGAAAACTTAGATATATAATGGGTTTACTTCTAGATACTTTGAAAGTGAAGTGTGTGTTTTTGTAAAGAAGTTTGTTCATCAGTTTTGGTTTTTGAAAAAGTTTGTGCACTGATTGATAAGTACACAAGGTTTATTACTCTTTTCTACTTTTATAAGTATATTTTCTAGCTGAGGGAGGGGGGTAAAATACTACTTCCTCCGTGTTCCCCTGCTCGTCGTAAATGTCGCTCTTCTAAAACGCTTGACTGAATTTATAATTTGTATATATTCATAATTTTTTTATTGTCTAGTTTCCCTTACCCTTCCTTCTAGTTGGTCCTCTAGGGGTTAAAAGCGTGCACGCGGCGCCATCACCTCTCCCTTCTTCACCGCTATCCTATCCCTTCCTCTCTACAAGACACCTCAAAAATTGCAGGAGACTATTAATTCTGAGCAGAACACCTCTGTCCCCTCTTATTTTTACAGATGTATTCCAGATCCTATCCCTTAGTAGAAAAGGGAGTTCGTGACGTAAAACCGAATCCAATCCATTCCAGATCCAGACGATCCCACCTGTAGGCCCACCAAGGCCCGGCCATCCTCAGGAGTGGCTATTGACAACTCTAACTAACGCTTAAGTGGAAGACATTAAATTTTGCCCGGGCACGTTGGCACTTTTTACGTGAACTACAAATATTACACTTCACGTTTACAGTTATTGATACTAAACGATTGTTTTTGCCCTTATCAGGGCCCCGAGGTCAAGTGTCAAGGATCCAGGAAGAAGAGGCTGGAAAGGAATGCCTCTTAATGATCAACTGGATTCATTCACAGCTCAGTAATATTATAACAAAGTCTAGCTAGATACATTAGCCATTTCTCCCCTTATAAGGAGAGTGGCTAAGTCAAGGCAAAATACTCTGACTCTTTTGGAAGAGAAAATACTGAAGAGGGGATTCTCAGTCCCCTAGCCCAGCACCATTTAGTCGACTCTTGCTACAAGCAGGGGAACACTGAGTAATTAAGGATTAATACCTCCAATTCATTATCTACCTCCTGACTCCTGCGCTTCTTTATGCAATCTCTTGTTGTGTTTGTGTTGTTTTGTGTTCTGGTTTTACGTCATGGACTCCCTTTTCTACCAAGGGATAGGACGATTGCCTTCTTGCGAAAGACTTGTTTTGGCATATGTAATCGTTACCCTGAGGGCATGCCCTTGCTAACCGTGACGGGGCGCACCTAAACTCTGAGAGTTTTTAGCATTCCTTTTTTATTCAATAAATTCTGCATACATGTACAGTGACCTTAAATTTACATGAAAGAAGGGTGGCGGAGTCAAAGCATACACTCATTAACCAGAAAACCCACTGATATGATTATTCACATCCTAGCTATTTGGGGATTAAGGGTCAGAACATTTCTACTCCTTCCCGCCACCACTGAATGGTTCATCCACAGTGTAAGCAGGTTAAAATTCACCATCCATGTGAAGATTGTTACAGATAAGAATATGCTTTTCAAATAACTGGCGATAATTTCTGAAGTTTACTAAGCACTTGTGATATAGTAATCTATCCTAGGAGCAGAGAAAATCAAATTAGATTTGGTTCATTTAATTTAATGTAAAAATATTTTCCTTTATATACAATTTGGGATTGTGTTTACTGTTGTTACTGATGATAATTAATGCATTTAATTGCATTTCTTATTCATTTTTGCATACGCAATTTATAAAGGAAGTTAGAAATGGATATTATTATTATTATTATTATTATTATTATTATTATTATTATCTATTATTATTATTATTATTATTATTATTATTATTATTATTATTATCATTATTATTATTATTATTATTATTATTATTATTATTATTATTATTATTATTATTATTATTATTATTATTATTATGATTATTATGATTATGATTATTATTATTATTATTATTTTTATTATTATTATCATTATCATTATCATTATTATTATTATTATTAATATTATTATTATTATCATTATTATTATTAATATTATTATTATTATTATTATTATTATTATTATTATTATTATTATTATTATTATTATTATTATCATCATTAGAATGCACCTTTGCTGAGTATGAAGATAAAAAAATCAGACATTTTTCTAATGCGATTTCTTGTCTGTGGAGTGACAGACAACGTATGTGCAAAGGGGGGTTTACACGGTCAAACGGTTCGTCGAACGCGGTTCGACAGACAAGTGTTTGAAGTGATGTTCGAACGTGTGAACGGGGTATTTAGTTGTCGAACACGGACCGTGTTCGACAACCAAATTCCCCGTTCACACTTTCGAACATCACTTCAAACACTTGTCTGTCGAACCGTGTTCGACGAACCGTTTGACCGTGTAAACGCGGTTCGACAGACAAGAGTTTGAAGTGATGTTCGAACGGTGCGGGGTGTTCAACAACCAAATTCCCCGTTCACACGTTCGAACATCACTTCAAACACTTGTCTGTCGAACCGCGCTCGACGAACCGTTAGACCGCGTAAATGCCCCTTAAGAGTCGATATAACTTTCTTTTATGGGATTCCTCTTAGAAGATAAGTGCTGTGAGAAAAGCAGGTCAAAACAGATAAAATCTAGAGTACATTCCTTTCTCTTCTGCTCTAGAGGGAAAAGACTAGAAAATAATATGTCATTTTGCAGTAGTAGTAGTAGTAGTAGTAGTAGTAGTAGTAGTAGTAGTAGTAGTAGTAGTAGTATTTTTTTTTTATTATTATTATTATTATTATTATTATTATTATTATTATTATTATTATTATTATTATTATTATTATTATTATTATTATTATTGTTATTATTATTATTTGATATCAAAGCCGTCACTACCAAGAGTGACTGCCGATATAACAGTACACGAATAAAGATTTTTTATATCATTTTAGGTACAAATTCCTAAACACTAAGGCATACACACACACACACACGCGCATATCAACGCGCACCGGGCGCGCGCGCACACACACACACACAAGCGTAAATAATTTAATGCTAAAGTCCCTGAATGTGGCTAGGAAGTAGTTTATGATTCTGAATTACAGATATTGTTAGAAATCAAGGCAAAAGAGATGAAAGCTTCATATCCTCTACCACCTGTTTAGGAAGTTACGTATGTATGTATGTATGTATGTATGTATGTATGTATGTATGTATGTATATAATTGTTTGCATGTACTGGTTACTCTATACTATGCACATTTTCATCCGCAATAGCTCAGTCAGTCAGGTAGCCTGAACATGTAGCCTGCGACGCAGGTTCTGTTCCCCAGATATTCAACATGTCATTCGTGGATAACAGTGATATATATATATATATATATATATATATATATATATATATATATATATATATATATATATATATATATATATATATATATATATATATCTATATATACTTTTGTTCATATAAACTAATATACAATTTCCTTTTATACAACACCAATCACCTGTCAGTTGTGTACAGAGATTCTCTCTTACAACGTTTCACACACACTGTCATTACATATTTAAACCGTGACTCTCCCAAATAACTTCCTTGATAGTTTAGTTTCTGTCTCTTGTTTATCATTGAACTTATTATATTCTTTCAAGTTTCTTTTGTTTAATTTTGCGTTTTCTTCTTCTACTTTTTTTTCATTATTAGCTGCGTTTATCAGCCCCGTCACGGTCTGAGGTTAGCAAGGGCATGCACTCAGGGTAACGATTACATCTGCCAAAACAAGTCCTTGGCAAGAAGGCAACCGTTCTAGCCCTTGGTAGAAAAAGGAGTCTGTGACGTAAAATAGGAAGTCAATATTTTTTTTTCTATTTTTTTTTTCATTTTAGCTTTTATTCTTTTTAATTATTAGCTTTATTTATCATATATTAATTTATCTCTCTATCGCTTTTTAGCTTATTTTAATTTTTCTTATTTTGGTCATTATTACTTCTTCATTTTGCCTTTAATTCCTTTTTTCATTCATAGATGTGTTTATGATTGATTCGGTTTTACGTCACGAACTCCCTTTTCTACTAAGGTAAAGGACGGTTGCCTTCTTACGAAGGACTTGTTTTGGCAGATGTAATCGTTACCCTGAGTGTATGCCCTTACTAACCTCAGTCCGTGACGGGGCGCGAACCCTCGACCTGCCGCTTCAGAGTCGCAGACGCTACCATTTTGCCACGGAGACTACATTCATAGTTGTGTTTATAATATGTCTAATTATCTCTAATTCATTCTCTGTCTTTCATTGTCATTTATTACATAATTATTTAAATTTTTGTGAATTCTTGATTGATTCCTCACTATTCTTCACTATTCTTTAGTACTTTTATATTTAATCAATATTGATTTTATTTACAATTGTTCTTCTCATCTCTCTCTCTAATTCTCTCTCGTTCTGTCATTATATTTTATCTTTCTCTAAAGTTTATTGGCTTATTTTATATCTCTTCTCTTTTGCTTTTTATCTATTTTCCTGAATTTTAATAAATTTTATTTCAATTAATTTCATTTTGTCTTAAATTAATTGATTTTATTTTTTAAAATTTAATTATTTTCCTGTATTTTAATAAATTTTATTTCAATTAATTTCATTTTATCATAAATTAATTTATTAAATTTTTTAAAATTTAATTTTAGTTATTTTTACAGCTTTATAAATGCTTTTAATTTTTATTATTCTTAATTTATTAATTTTTATTATTCTTCATTTTTATTCCTAATTATCTTTCTACATTTCTCACCTTTTCTCTACTTATTAGATTTTCTCTTTAAATTAAGGTCGATTAGTTTCTTATTCTTCATTCTCTCTTTTATGCGTTTATTGCGTTTTTTAAATTAATTATCTCTTTATTTTTCTACTTAACTCTCTATCTTTCTCATTCTCTTTTTTAAACTTTCCCTTCAGTCTCCCAACAGTGCTTTTGTTTTGTTTGTTATTCTTTAATATTGCATTTTTTTGTCGCATCCTCTCTCTCTCTCTCTCTCTCTCTCTCTCTCTCTCTCTCTTCTCTCTCTCTCTTCTCTCTCTCTCTCTCTCTCTCTCTCTCTCTCTCTCTCTCTCTCTCTCTCTCTCTCTCTCTCTCTCTCTCTATATATATATATAT
>JAXCGZ010005797.1:12500-17500 GCA_037179515.1 Halocaridina rubra
GTATGTATGTATGTATGTATGTATGTATGTATGTATGTATGTATGTATGTATGTATGTATGTACGTATGTATGTATGTATGTACGTGTGTGTGTATGTATGTATGTACGTATATATGTATGTATGTATGTATGTATGTATGTATGTATGTATGTATGTATGTATGTATGTATGTATGTATGTATGTATGTATGTATGTATGTATGTATGTATGTATGCATACATATGACTTCTATTTCTGGAGCCAGCCATAACAAAATATCGATCCCCATCCACTCTGTCAAAACCATGAAGGACTTTAAAAAAGTCAGCATATATCCCCTCGAGTGATGGTAAGTCTAATTCCCTCAGCCTCTCCTCATAATTGAAATTGCGTATATGATGCACCAGTTTCGTGGTATGCCTTTGAACTTTTTCCAGCTTATTCATGTGCTTTTTCAAGCATGAATTCCAAAAGGGGGCTGCTCATTCAAGTTTTGGCCTCACATAGGTTGCATAAATATTTTTGAACATTTCTTTGTCCAAGTGTATGAAAACTACCCTTATATTGTGTTTGTGTGTGTATGTGTGGGGGAGGTGACCCTAACAGTCACGTCTCATATCATATATATCTAATGTTAGTGCAGGAGAACTATTGGTCAGTACGTGACAGCGCGTTTTAGAGTGTGGAATGTAACAGAATTGTAAATTTCAACATTATAATATCTCTCTCTCTCTCTCTCTCTCTCTCTCTCTCTCTCTCTCTCTCTCTCTCTCTCTCTCTCTCTCTCTCTCTCTCTCTCTCTCTCTCGATATATATATATATATATATATATATATATATATATATATATATATATATATATATATATATATATATATATATATATATATATATATATATATATAGATATATATATATATATATATATAGATATATATATATATATATATATATATATATATATATATATATATATATATATATATATATATATATATATATATATATATATATATATATATATATATATATATATATATATATATATATATATATATATATATATATATATATATATATATATGTATATATATATATATATATATATATATATATATATATATATATATATATATATATATATATATATTTATATGTGTGTGTGTGTGTGTGTGTGTGTGTGTGAATTACCTTTATTAAACCCGGTATTTTTAATGTAAGCAAATGCAGAAAAAAAATATTTTGGCATCAGCATTTAATAATTATACAAATGAAGAAAATTATGCACATTACTCTCATAACAAAAGCAATTCGTTACTACTAATATTTTCATCAAAAGATAATTAACATATTGAGCACACAGCTTATTATTACGATATGTAATTACTATAAGGATTAGTAGAAAATTTTAGCACCTGTTCACATTGTCATAACAGGAAAAATTAGTGTAAATATCTTGCGCTAAGGGATTTCCACTTCAGTAACCCGTCAAAGATAATGACGTTAGGACGTGCTTAGACTGCTGTCACAAATGGATATATTAAAAATAAGCTACTTAGTAGCATATCTTTCTCTACAGTTGGTTTTATGGTGGTGTATTTGCCTATGCTTTTCATAAACAAACTACACCACCTCCTCCTCATCATCTTCTTCTTCTTCTTCTTCTTCTTCTTCTTCTTCTTCTTCTTCTTCTTCTTCTTCTTCTTCTTCTTCGTCTTCTTCTTCTTCTTCTTCTTCTTCTTCTTCTTCTTCTTCTTCTTCTTCTTCTTCTTCTTCTTCTTCTTCTTCTTCTTCTTCTTCTTCTTCTTCTTCTTCTTCTTCTTCTTCTTCTTCTTCTTCTTCTTTTTCTTCTTTTTCTTCTTTTTCTTCTTTTTCTTCTTTTTCTTCTTCTTTTTCTTCTTCTTCTTCTTCTTCTTCTTCTTCTTCTTCTTCTTCTTCTTCTTCTTCTTCTTCTTCTTCTGCAGCTTTCCAGAGTTGATAATTTAGTCGCTGTTTCTTACTAACTACTTAGAAACAAGTGTTGGTTTTGGTTCAGAGTTTTATAGCCCTATGTCTTGCCTGACACCAATCCTCTCCATTGCTCCTGACTTGATACCGGTACCGAACTTGTGTGTCTTCTACCTCCATTAGCTGAATTCTTATATAATTATGTCTAATCCTATTTTGCTCTTCTTTTGTGAAACAGGGAAAGAAGAAACAAGAAAAGAGAAGGAAATTAAATCAGAACTGAGTAGACAGAGAGAGAGAGAGAGAGAGAGAGAGAGAGAGAGAGAGAGAGAGAGAGAGAGAGAGAGAGAGAGAGAGAGAGAGAGAGAGAGAGAGAGAGACTTTCTGAAGCTTTACAATGCAAGTATGTTGTTCCTGGTCTATTTCTCACGTTAATGCAACATCATCAACAACAGCAACAACAAAAACAACAACAACGACAATTCAACAGCGGAAATGTCGTTATTGTTGTCGTTGTGTCGGTCTAATTATTCAAAGCAGAAGTTGAGAAGCTTTAATTTTAGGGAAATTTTAAGAATACTGCACGTGCCATGTATGTATGTATGTATGTATGTATGTATGTATGTATGTATATACTGTATATATGTATGTATGTATGTATGTATGTATGTATGTATGTATGTATGTATGTATGTATGTATGTATGTATGTATGTGTGCACGTACGTATGTATGTATGTATGTATGTATGTATGTATGTATGTATGTATGTATGTATGTATGTATGTATGTATGTATGTATGTATGTATGTATATATGTATGTATGTATGCAAAATTAAACCTGCCTCACTACTGAAATTTACTTTTGGTGAGTAAATGAAATGTTTGTTATATTTAGTACAAAGAAACCAAAAATATATGAATATGATTGACTCTGATTATAATGTGAAATAAAACGTTACTGTACATGTGAAATAAAACGTTTCTGTATATGTGAAATAAAACGTTACTGCACATGTGAAATAAAACGTTACTGTATATGTGAAATAAAATGCTACTGTATATAGAAGGCGCTAATGCATACCCTGTAATTAGAGTTTACATAAACATATTATTATAAAGTAGTTGCCGTGGCTCAAGCGGTAGCGTCCGCGACTCTGAGGCGTCAGATCGAGGGTTCGCACCCCGTCACGGTCTGAGGTTAGCAAGGGCATGCACTCAGGGTAAGGCTTAAATCTTCCAAAATAAGTCCTTCGCAAGAAGGCAACCGTCCTAGCCTTGGTAGAAAAGGGAGTCCGTGACGTAAAGCCAGAACAATAAACATATAACTACTATAATACCCCCCAAAGAGAGACAATATAAGAAAATACTCCCGATTGACTTTTAATTCTTCATCTCCTACGTTCAAGACCCACCACTCTCAGAAGTTAGAAAGGGCATTCACCCTTGATAACGGTCACACACTACCAAAACCAAAGTCCTTCGAATGAAGGCAGTATCCAAACTCTTTCCATGAAAGGGAGTCCGTGAACTTTAACCGGATAACGGTCACACACTGCCAAAACCAAAATCCTTCGAATGAAGGCACTATTCAAGCCCTTTCCATAAAAGGGAGTCCGTGACTTAAAACCGGATAATGGACGCGACAACCTAAAGAATTCGAATGACGTAAGAAATGAACAGTAAATTTAAGAGGAAAAACTAGACTTGCACAATTTTTATTTATTTATTTTTTTTTTTAACAAAATTGGAAATCCATGAGACACACTCAACGCGGTTAATTTCCCGCCCAAACGGCAAAGTGAAGCATTTCCGGTAAAATTCTTTCTGTGAAAAGGTAAAAGTAAAATGACAAAGTGGCGATTACCTCAGTCACTGAGATGGTCACAGTGTATTATGTATTGTCGTCGTGCCTATTATTACATCTTTATTTATTATTGTAGTCGTCTACGTTGTCATATTGTTATTATTATTGAACTCGTGTAAGTAGTCACAAATAGTGTTTTATTATTGTAGTCGTCTACGTTGTCACATTGTCATTATTATTGAACTCGTGTAAGTAGTCACAAATTTTGTTTTATTACTGTAGTCGTCTACGTTGTCATATTGTTATTATTATTGAACGCTTATAAGTAATCACAAATTTTGTTTTATTATTGTAGTCGTCTACGTTTTCATATTGTTATTATTATTGAACTCGTGTAAGTAGTTACAAATTTTGTTTTATTATTGTAGTCGTCTACGTTGTCACATTATTATTACTGAACTCGTGTAAGTAGCCACACATATTGTTTTATTATTGTAGTCGTCTACGTTGTCACATTGTTATTATTATTGAACTCATGTAAGTAGTTACAAATAGTGTTTTATTATCGTAGTCGTGTACGTTGTCACATTGTTATTATTATTGAACTCGTGTAAGTAGTTACAAATTTTGTTTTATTATTGTAGTCGTCTACTTTGTCACATTGTTATTATTACTGAACTCGTGTAAGTAGTCACATATTTTGTTTTATTATTGTAGTCGTCTACGTTGTCTCATTGTTATTATTATTGAACTCGTGTAAGTAGTTATAAATTTTGTTTTATTTTTGTAGTCGTCTACGTTGTCATATTGTTATTATTATTGAACTCGTGTAAGTAGTCACAAATTTTGTTTTATTATTGTAGTCATCTACGTTGTCATATTGTTATTATTACTGAACTCGTGTAAGTAGTTACAAATTTTGTTTATTATTGTAGTCGTCTACGTTGTCACATTGTTATTATTATTGAACTCGTGTAAGTAGTCACAAATTTTGTGTTATTATTGTAGTCGTCTACGTTGTCATATTGTTATTATTATTGAACGCTTGTAAGTAGTCAGAGTTTTGTTTTATTATTATAGTCGTCTACGTTGTCACATTGTTATTATTATTGAACTCGTGTAAGTAGTCACACATTTTGTTTCATTACTGTAGCCGTCTGTGTTGTCACATTGTTATTATTACTGAACTCGTGTAAGTAGTCACAAATATTGTTTTAGCATTGTAGTCGTCTACGTTGTCATATTGTCATTATTATTAAACTCG
>JAXCGZ010005797.1:22500-40000 GCA_037179515.1 Halocaridina rubra
ACTCCCTTTTCAACCAAGGGCTAGGACGGTTGCCTTCTTGCGAAGGGCTTGTTTTGGGAGATGCAATCGTTACCCTGAGTGCATGCCCTTGTTAACCTCAGACAGTGACGGGGTGCGAACCCTCGACCTGACGCCTCAGAGTCGCGGACGCTACCGCTTGAGCCACGGTGACTCCTTATAGTCCCATTCAAAATGACCTTCTCAAAAAAAAAGTAACATAACAGAAAATTTCTTTGCAACTGACTTTTCCATTTAATAAAAAAAAATAATGAACTAGAAATGAACAGACTAAACATAGTCTCATCTTAAAAGAAAAAAAATAATAATAATCAAAGAGAAAATGTCTTTTGTGTGGTCGATTTTTCAATTTTGAAAAAGCAGAAAAGAAGAAAGTCAGAGAATAATCGAGTAACATGGAAGATTGCGTGCATTACATTCTCTATCTATATTGGAAATATATTTTCTATTTTAATCTTTTTGTATTCTGTTTATATATATATATATATATATATATATATATATATATATATATATATATATATATATATATATATATATATATATATATATATATATATATATATATATATATATATATATATATATATATATATCTGTGTGTGTGTGTGTTTTTATGTATGTAAGATTGAAAGTGTTGAGTAAATTATGTATGTGTATGTATGTATATAAGTATTGTGTCTGTGTGTGCGGGTGTATAGCTAGGTATGCATTCCCGTAGAGATAGGGTATGTTGCATGAATACTTTTAGCAAATACTTTTAATGAGATGTATGCCAAGCCAAGGGTTACTTTTAAAACTAACCCGATAAAAATGCGCCTTGTCCTTAACCTTTTTCTTTTCCTTCGTCTTGTTATTTTCTCGTGTCCGGGCCTATATTGATGAGGGCAGTTTTTGCCTGTCCCAGTGTCACACTCACAAAAAAATTCATTATGAGTAAACATGAAAGTAATATAATATGCTATTTATGTATAGAAAATAGTACATAACTATTTGCCTAGGGACTGAGGAGAGAGCTATGCATTGTATATATTTATTATTTTCTAATTATGTTCTTCATGGTTTCCCGGGTATAGTTTGGTTATTGGCTTGCCCCTATGGTTTTCAAAGTTGAGACAGTGAAGCTAATCGTATTGTTGACCGAATCCAGCCAGATGAGTACTGACCGTAATTACCTTTGCAATGGAGTAGGCAGAGTCAAAGCATACATTTTCACAGAGAACCAATTCACCCCACCAATAACCCAGAAATACCCACAGCATAAATGGGTATGAGTCTTAGGCCGTGAGGCTCTGAATTGTTGACACGAACAAAACTGAAAAGATGAATAAATTTATAACCATATAGTTTATTTTTCCTGTCTAGCTATATATAAGGACCATAATCACCTTTAAAAGTAATGTGGCGGAGTTGAAGCAAAGCCTTATCTCTTCTCCCTGTTTTGTCGACTTTTAAGGCACACAGGGGAACAGAGGAGAAAGTTTTGTCCCCAATCTCATCCCATGAGAATGACAGAATAATTTGTTGAGTAATACAGTGAAAATGTTTGCTTCTGACTTGAACATAATCCACCTATCGCCTAGCAATAATAATAATATTAATAATAATAATAATAATAATAATAATAATAATAATAATAATAATAATAATAATGATAATAATAATAATAATAATAATAATAATAATAATAATAATAATAATAGTGATAATAATAATAATAATAATAATAATAATAATAATAATAATAATAATAATAATAATAATACTATCATTGGTCTTCTTCTTTTATTCTTCTTCCTTCTTTTTCTTAATGGTGCCTCCTCCCACATCTCTGTGTTCACACTCTATTCCTCCTCCTCCTCCTCCTCCTCCTCCTCCTCCTCCTCCTCCTCCTCCTCCTCCTCCTCCTCCTCCTCCTCCTCCTCCTCCTCCTCCTCCTCCGACAACGAAGACGCCTTCAGCATTCCTCTTACCGTTACTTAACTGTTTCTGAATTACCTCTCGCAGTGAGGAAATCAGGAGATGGACAGAAGAATGAGAAAAGAGGAGGAAGATTTGATCAAATCCTTCTTCTTTTGAGATAAACCTCAGACCCATTCTTTATGACTTTATAAATTATCATAATTGATTATTATATACGCTAAAAAGCTTCATAAGTAAATACCTATGATTAATATTTAATATGCTCGAGCTGAGAACTATAATGAGAGTATTATTTTTCTTTTGGGAGATGTACAGATGTTGTTTATATATATATATATATATATATATATATATATATATATATATATATATATATATATATATATATATATATATATATATATATATATATATATATATATAATGTATTTATGTGTTTATTAAAATTTTAATCTATTAATGATACATGCATATAAAATGGCCAAAATCTACTTCTAAAGGGGTTGACCGAGCCAAAGAATACTCATTCACCAGATACCAATTCATAAACAATGACTCCTCTAAGCTCCATTGATATGGAGGGTCACCATAAACCCCTTTCCACAACATAATAATAATAATAATAATAATAATAATAATAATAATAATAATAATAATAATAATAATAATAATAATAATAATAATAATAAAAACAATTATATATTATTATTATTATTATTATTATTATTATTATTATTATTATTATTATTATTATTATTATTATTATTATTATTATTATTATTATTATTATTGTTATTATTATTATTATATGTTGTTGTTGTTGTTGTTGTTGTTGTTGTTGCTTTTCCTTTTACTACTACTACTACCACTATTGTAAGCAAATGAAGAAGAAGAAGAAGAAGAAGAAGAAGAAGAAGAAGAAGAAGAAGAAGAAAAAGAAGAAGAAGAAGAAGAAGAAGAAGAAGAAGAAGAAGAAGAAGAAGAAGAAGAAGAAGAAGAAGAAGAAGAATTAACGCTTATCCAACCTGCGGAGAGTTCAGTAAGAAAAGCAAAATAATATGGGAAAATTCTCCAGGTATACTAACCTTGACACTGACACACCTGTAATTAGCAGAGGGTAGGTAGGGTGGCTGAGATATATATGGAGTCTTTGCACGAATTGTACATTGAAATTCTTTTCAGGTATTCAGAGAGAGAGAGAGAGAGAGAGAGAGAGAGAGAGAGAGAGAGAGAGAGAGAGAGAGAGGAATATCTGGAAGAATATCCAGAATTTCTCTCTCTCTCTCTCTCTCTCTCTCTCTCTCTCTCTCTCTCTCTCTTGCTCGCTCCCTCGCTCTATCTATCTATCTCTCTATCTATCTATCTATCTATCTATCTATCTATCTATCTATCTATCTATCTATCTATCTATCTATCTATCTATCTATCTATCTATCTATCTATCTATTATCAATACACATATAAACAGTTAGTAAAGATTTTTTCATGTAGTTTTATTATGCATACATTATGTGTTATCGACGTAAGTTGTGTATGGAGTTGAGAGCAACATCTAGGCAAATGACCCATATGCATTTATGATGTATGTATGTATGTATGTATGTATGTATGTATGTATGTATGTATGTATGTATGTATGTATGTATGTATGTATGTATGTATGTATGTATGTATGTATGTATGTATGTATGTATGTATGTATGTATGTATGTATGTAATGTATGTATGTATGTATGTATGTATGTATGTATGTATGTATGTATGTATGTATGTATGTATGTATGTATGTATGTATGTATGCATGCATGCATGCATGCATGCATGCATGCATGCATGCATGTATGTATGTATGTATGTATGTATGTATGTATGTATGTATGTATGTATGTATGTATGTATGTATGTATGTATGTGCGTAAGAATATATATATTTATATTTATTTATTCATTCCCCCTTGAGAGAGGGTGTAATAATACGTCCTCCATATTCCCCTACGTGTCGTAAAAGTCGATTAAATGGGGCGGAGTGAGGGGACTGGGAATCCCCTCCTTTGTATTTACTTCCCACAAAAATTTAAAGAATTTTCTTTCACTCTGCCACTCCCCTTATAAGGGGGAATATGGCTTTCATAAATGGATGTATGGATATATATATAAATATATATATATATATATATATATATATATATATATATATATATATATATATATATATATATATATATATATGTATATATATATATATATATATATATATATATATATATATATATATATATATATATATATATATATATATAAATATATATATATAGATAGATAGATAGATAGATAGATAGATAGATAGATAGATAGATATAGATATGTGTGTGTTTTTGCATGTGCATGCGTGTGCGTGATGTGTGTGTGCGTGCGTGCGTGTACGTGTGTATGCATGAGTGCATGATTGTGTGTGTATGTGAATTTGTATCTACTTGTGTGTCTTGTTATGATATCTATCGCTCGCCTATCGTGACCTAAGATATCGAACCCCGATAACCAAATCTCCTTCCTGGAAAACGAGGTCGCCAGTGTCATGTTTTGCTACTATAAATATTTTTTCTTGACCTGAAATGAGGTATCATAAAGCAAATGTCATCTTTCTTATCTGAGGCACTTTCCAAGTTCGTACTGGGTCACTGTATCCCACAAGCTCCTTGAGAGTTTGGTTTGGTTTCGGTTTTACGTCACGAACTCCCTTTTCAACTAAGGTCTAGGACGGTTGCCTTCTTGCGGAGGACTTGTTTTGGCAGATGTAATCGTTACCCTGTGTGCATGCCCTTGCTAGATACTACAGCTGAAGGGTCTTGTGGACTTTAACAAGACTGTCCAGAACAGTTCGATGTTAAGTCTTCCTTCAGTTACGGTTCTCTTTCTATGCCTTCATCAACACCGAATATTCTCGGATATTCGTTACATATGTCTTATTATCCCTTCACATTTGACAAGTCACAATACTCCCCATCTTTGTTTCTCTTTTATGTTTTCTTCGTGCCCAGGCTTGATGAGGGTAGATTATTATTTTTTTTTTGCCTGTCCTGGTATCACAATCATAAAAAAAAACTCAGACCGTGACGGGGCGCGAACCCTCGACTTGACGCCTCAAAGTCGCGGAAGCTACCGCTTGAGCCACGGTGACTACTTGACCTGAAATTAAGTATTATTATGCAAATGCCATCTTTCTTATCTGAGGCACTTCCCAAGTTCATACTGGGTCACTGTACTTCACTAACCTCCTTGAGAGTAGTTTTTTCAAATATCTTATGGTCAGATGCTCTTTTTGACACCAACCTACTTCGTTGATTTTGGTTGAGGTGGCATAGAACCAGCACCGAGATAAGCTGGTCTTGAAATGGCATAGAGTTTAGCTGGTGAGCTGGTTTAGGACTGGCCCAGAGCTGAACTAATTTGAGGAAATGGTAGGGAATTGACTTGTTTGAGATTGCTACAGAGTTGAGTTCATCTGGTCCACCAGTCACTCAATTGCTTTTGTAAAATACTGCCTATTGCTATTGCGTATAAATTAACTATTAATTTGACACTTACATTCTTTGAATATCTAACAATATCTTAGATTATTAAAATATTATTATCATTATTTTTAAATGCAAAAATAATCTTAAAGTTGCCTAAATGTCAATAAAGTATATAAAGATTTTTCTTCTTGCATAATATAACAAGCGTGGAGACTCAATATGGTTTGGTTTCGGTTTTACGTCACGAACTCCCTTTTCTACCAAGGGCTAGGACGGTTGCCTTCTTGCGAAGGACTTGTTTTGGCAGATGTAATCGTTACCCTGAGTGCATGCCCTTGCTAACCTCAGACCGTGACGGGGCGCGAACCCTCGACCTGACGCCTCAGAGTCGCGGACGCTACCGCTTGAGCCACAGTGACTACCATGGAGACTCAATGTATGTATGTATGTTCATATGTGCGTGTTACCGTTCCAGGTGCAAATGTGAGAAATCGTTATTTTAATCCATATCAGTGTTCTGTATCAGTAGATGGTATCTGCATGCCGTATTCACCTGGTCTGTGCTTCCCCGTCTCCTATTAACGCACAGGTAGCCGAAAAGAGCAAAAGCTCAATGAAAATTCACTTTCTCGCAAAATAAGATAATACTTCTATATTTCATGTATTGTTGTAATTACTTTTTTCTACTACTACTACTACTACTACTACTACTACTACTACTACTACTACTACTACTACTACTACTACTACTACTACTACTACTACTAATAATAATAATAATAATAATAATAATAATAATAATAATAATAATAATAATAATAATAATAATAATAATAATAATAATAATAGTAATAATAATAATAATAATAATAATAATAATAATAATAATAATAATAATAATAATAATAAGAAGAAGAAAAAGAAGAAGAAGAAGAAGAAGAAGAAAAAGAAGGAGAAGAAGAAGAAGAAGAAGAAGAAGAAGAAGAAGAAGAAGAAGAAGAAGAAGAAGAAGAAGAAGAAGATGATGATTGCTTTTACTACTACTACTACTACTACTACTACTACTACTACTACTACTACTACTACTACTACTACTACTACTACTACTACTACTACTACTACTATTATTATTATTTATATTTTATAAACATCCATCAAACGTTTTTGACTTTTGTAATAAACCACCCCCCGAAATCTTCTTCAGGATTTTTTTTTTCTCGTTGATGTTCTCCCTTGAGGGTGAGCTGACCTTCCCTTTTTGGCCCGCAGTTCTTCAGGATGAGAGTACTAGGGTCCTAAGCAGGATTTTTCATGATTCGGTGCATAGGACCGGGCAGAACAGTGGAACTAAGAGGCGACTTATGCTTAAGCTGAAATAAATATGACGACAGTCTTTATATGCTATTACGTATTCTGCTTTCAACTGGTATTCTATCTGGATGTTCTGGTTTTACGTCACGGACTCCCTTTTCTACCAAGGGCTAGGACGGTTGCCTTCTTGCGAAGGACTTGTTTTGGCAGATGTAATCGTCACCCTGACTTCATGACCTTGCTAACCTCAGGCCGTGACGGGGCGCGAACCCTCGACCTGACGCCTCAGAGTTGCGGACGCTACCGCTTGAGCCACAGCGACTACTGGTATTCTATATGGATATGTGGGAAAATTCATTAGGTAAACAGTAAAGTATACATCGCTATATTTCTGCTCCCTAACTGAATCCTTTCTCAGGCAGAGAAGGGAGTGTTGTGACTTGTCAGATGTGAAAGGATAATATATGTGTAACTAATATCTGAGAATATTCAGTGTTGATGTAACAGAGCATTTGCGGTTAGTGGGGGATCCAGTAAGGACTTGAAATCAAGTCTTTCTAATATTGTTTCACATGGCAAGTTCTCTATGTGTTACTACTGTATTATTTACAGTTTTGGTATAAACAAATGTCCAAGCTCTTCGTCTTCATATCTTAATCTAGATTAAAAATACTTTTTCAAACTCTAATTATTTTCTCCTATTTTCTCTCTTTAATATCATTTCCACATTGAACAATTGTATCTTCATCCACTCATTCTATAAATGGCACAACAATTTCTGTATAAAGCCATGGCAACAACAACAATTTCTGTATAAAGCCATGGCAACAACAACAATATCTGTATAAAGCCATGGCAACAACAACATTTTCTGTATAAAGCCATGGCAACAACAACAATTTCTGTATAAAGCCATGGCAACAACAACAATACCTGTATAAAGCCATGGCAACAACAACAGTTTCTGTATAAAGCCATAGCAACAACAATAATTTCTGTATAAAGCCATGGCAACAACAACAATTTCTGTATAAAGCCATGGCAACAACAACAATTTCTGTATGAAGCCATGGCAACAACAACAACTTTTGTATAAAGCCATGGCAACAACAACAATATCTGTATAAAGCCATGGCAACAACAACAATATCTGTATAAAGCCATGGCAACAACAGTAATTTCTGTATAAAGCCATGGCAGCAACAACAATTTCTGTATAAAGCCATGGCAACAACAACAATTTCTGCATAAAGCCATGGCAACAACAACAATACCTGTATAAAGCCATGGCAACAACAACAATATCTGTATAAAGCCATGGCAACAACAACAATATCTGTATAAAGCCATGGCAACAACAATAATTTCTGTATAAAGCCATGGCAACAACAACAATTTCTGTATAAAGCCATGGCAACAACAACAATTTCTGTATAAAGCCATGGCAACAACAACAATTTCTGTATAAAGCCATGGCAACAACAACAATTTCTATATAAAGTCATGGCAACAACAACAATTTCTGTATAAAGCCATGGCAACAACAACAATTTCTGTATAAAGCCATGGCAACATTTATACTAGTTTTATATGTCCACATTCTCACAGAATTTTTAAATATTTCATGCTCATGTTTTGATCAATGTAGGTAATATATTGAATCGTAAAAGTTTTTTGGAATGTAGTCAATAAAACTACTATATTATGGTCATTAAATCACTTCTTTTTTTATATGATCATAAACAAGACGACGCCGAATCGAACAGAAAAGCAATATATGTCGATTGCTCTCTTCGTACATAACATCTGTTCTCTATAAACTTCCAATATTTATAGCTTATTTCTAATGTCTCTGCTTTGTATATTTTGGAGAACCTATTCAGTGGAGATTCTCTAAGGTAGACAGACAGACAGACAGGCAGACAGACGGACAAACAAACAGACAGAACAATCATAATGATTTTGTGTTTCAAGTGAAAGAAAACAGTAAAACTTTTGAATTTAACAGATATATTCTATTCACGCCCCGTCGAGGCCTGGGGTTAGCAAGGGCATGCACTCAGGATAACGGCTACATCTGCCAAAATAAGTCCTTCGCAAGAAGGCAACCGTTCCAGCCCTTAGCAGTGAATGGAGTCCGTGACGTAAAACCAGCGTGGTTCAATTCTTCAATCACACGCGACTGTCCTTTAAGGAATTAATTTTTCATATTGTTGAAGACGATTATGTAGGAACTCCTATACATTTATTTATTCATTTATTGCTGTTCCGGTTTTACGTCACGAACTCCCTTATCTACGAAGGGCTAGGACGGTTGCCTACTTGCGAAGGACTTCTTTTGGCAGATGTAATCGTTACCGTGAGTGCATGCCCTTGCTAACCTCAGACCGTGACGGGGCACGAACCCTCGATCTGACGCCTCAAAGTCGAGGGCGCTACCGCTTGAGCCACGGTGACTACTTCATTTATATATATCATTATTCACTTATTTGTCAATTCATACATCAGCTTGTCACGCTGTAGGTGAAAGGGTCATGTGTACGAGGTACTGTTATTGTATGTTTGGGAATGGGCCTTTGTAACGGCTTCTCTCGTAATTTGTTTCTATATCGTAATACAAAACTAGAGCAAGGAAAAGATTTATGGATGCACCCAAGCTATAAAGAATATTTATGCTGTAATGTAGACTGTTTTATCTACAGGGAGGTCTTTAGACTTGTAGGATTACATAATTTTTTTTGTCAGTAGTTGATGTATTTTGTAGTTGTTCCGGTTTTACGTCACGGACTCCCTTTTTAACCAAGGGCTAGGACGGTTGCCATCTTGCGAAGGACTTGTTTTGGCAGATGTAATCGTTGCCCTGAGTGCATACCCTTGCTAACCTCAGACCGTGATGGGGCGCGAACCCTCGACCTGACGTCAGAGTAGTATTCCTCAATAGCTATGTTATTTTCCTTTGGACGGGTTAGGCAGTGGAACCAATCAGCCGACCTAAGCTTCATTCCCCTACAATTACTAGAAGAAGAAGAAGAAATCTATTTTAATTGTGTTTTTAACAGCTGTGATATTAGGTACATTAACAGTGGGGACCACGGTAGCGTAGTGGTAGAATGCTCTACTCGAGAGGAGACAAACTCATGATTGAGCCTATCGTGGGACGCTAGGAAAGGCATCCAGCCTTAATTCTCCATCTCCATAATAGGGACTAAAAGTAACTCCTATTCAGTTATCTGAACAAAAAAAAAATAAATAAAGGGGCGCGAGCCCTCGACCTAACGCCTCAAAGTCGCGGACGCTACCGCTTGAGCCACGGTGACTACTTAAGGCATCGTGTTCTATCTATGATAAATAAATCTTGGAAGTAAGAGGTATTTTCTACTTTAAATTTTGCTCTCTCTCCAAGAGGCCATCCATTGTCTCACGGAGGAAGCGACATTTCTATCTAAGAGGTTATTCGTCTTCATGCTTCGATGCTTATGTGAATAAAAAGATGGTAGCTTTCTCTTACGAAATGCATCCTATCTATCTATCTATCTATCTATCTATCTATCTATCTATATATCTATCTATCTATCTGTCTGTCTGTCTATCTATCTATCTATTATATATTATCTAGTTATCTATCTATCTTTCTATCTACCTATCTATCTATCTATCTATCTATTTATCTATCTATCTATCTATCTATATATCTATCTATCTATCTGTCTGTCTGTCTATTTAACTTTATATCTATCTATCTATCTATCTATCTATCTGTCTATCTATCTATCTATCTATCTATCTATCCACACACTTATATATTATATGTAAATGCATACGTATAGGTATACAAAACTAGAATCTCCTTAGAAATGGGTGGTCGAGTCAAAGCATACACTTATTCAATTCTGTTTCCTTCAAGGCTAACTCATCCATCTTTATCACCATCACTCCACCTATATGTAAGAGCCTTAATCCTCCTAATAAAGGAGTTGGTTAAGTCAAAGCGTTCACTCTTTCACCTCTATTTCACACAACGCTAACACATCAACCTTTCTTCTCAGAAACATGGTTATCAATCTCAATCCTTATACTGTCCTTCTATCCATAATCAAGTACTTTCACACTGCCAATCTATAGGGTTCTGGTTGCAGTTTTCCTACTAGAACCCCCTCGCGTGTCTTGACTCTTCACGCAAAGATACATTAAGGATAATTCTCTTTCTTCCTCTTTTAGTCTATTTTTTACGACACTCAGGAGGACACGGAGGCAGTATGCTTGTTCCCCATTCCAGGAGAAAATTAGAAATATTTTTAAAGTAATTAATATTATGAGATGATTAGCTGATAAATATAAGGTTATGTAGAAGTTAAAAGAATGTGTATTTATTTGACGATTTATAACAAATAATAATAACTTATTTTTCTCTTTTTTTCAGTTCCCTGATGAAAGCGTAACCTCTACCTGAAAATATGAAGTGAGTATATTTATTTTTGTTTTTTAGTTTATGTAGATTTTTCATACATACATACATACATACATACATACATACATACATACATACATACATACATACATACATACATACATACATACATACATACATACATACATACATACATACATACATACATACATACATACCAAAAAAGAAAAAACATTATATATATATATATATATATATATATATATATATATATATATATATATATATATATATATATATATATATATATATATATATATATATATATACATACATACATATACAAAGATGAGTATTACAATATTTAACGTTGCATTTTAAGCCATCAAACTATTTTATCCTCAGATCTTAAAAACACCTATATTCACAAGGTAGAAAGTTCGTTATTACAAATACAAGTATCAAATGAAAAAAGAAAAGAATTATATTGATCTTAAGAGTAACATCACGAACATCTCACACAGATGTTGATTTTTTTTTTTTTTTTTTTTTTTTTTTTTGCCTTTAAGTCATTTCTTGTTCAACTCTTCACCGTTTTCAAATGGAACTTTCAAGGTCCGTTATACAGGGCTTCAAATCCGCTAGTATAGGGAGTAATACCGTAATATAGCAGCTAGGATGGACCGAACAGTAGCTAATTGTTGTTTTTGTTGTTGCTCCGGTTTTACGTCACGGACTCCCATTTTTACCAAGGGCTAGGACGGTTGCCTTCTTGCGAAGGACTTGTTTTGACAGATGTAATCATTACCCTGAGTGCATGCCCTTGTTAACCTCAGACCGTGACGGTGGGCGAACCCTCGACCTGACGCCTCAAAGTCGCGGACGCTACCGCTTGAGCCACTTTGACTACACCAAATAGTAGCTAGTAGTGAATTATATTTGCTATTTTTCTTAGTAAGGTGAATATAGATATCCTCTAGAATAGGAGTAAATCTGTTATATGTCCTGCGAACGTGAACTCAAAAATTGCCAGAAATGTAATAATTCTGTCATTTTTCGTCTAAGTTGGGCTTAAAAATCCTCTAGACAAGTATTAAATATGTCATTTCATTCCTAAGATAGCCATAAAAGTCCTCTAGATGAGAGTATATATTAATATTTCAGCTAAATTGGATTTAAAAATCCGCTAGATAGGGTGTAGCTTATTTTCCAGCTCATTTTGGACTTAAAATCTGCTAGATAAGGTATAAATCTGTCATATCCATTCTTCAGGTAGATTTTAAAATCCGCTAGTGAAGGAGTATATCTTTTTTCTTGCTGGGTTGATTTTATAATCCCTTAGACAAGAAGTAAACCTTATTTTTCCTGCAAAGATGGACTTAAAAATCCGATGAATAGGAGTAAGTCCATCATAATCCTGCGATAATAATCTTAAAATCCGCTAGATAAGGAGTAAATCTGTTATTTTTTCCCTTAGGCTGAGCTAGAAATCCTTCTTGATAATGACTAACCTATTTATCTAGTTAATTTGGGCTTACAATCCTTTTGATAAGGATTAAAATTGCTACTCTCTTCTAGGTTGGACGTAAACATTCATTAGATAAGGAATAATTTGCTATTTCCCGCTTGTGTCCATATGAAATCCTCTAGATAAGAATTAAATATGTCATTTTTGCTGTTGTAATTTGGGCATAAGAATGTTCTAGATAAGGAGTAATTTTGTAAGTTTTATTCCTGGATGAACTTAAAAATACATAAGGAGTATCTGGTATGTATCTTCTAGTTTAAGCTAAAAAAATCGTAAGAATAGGAGTAACTTGTTATATTCCTCTAGGCTGAACTTGAAGCCATTCTAGATAGGAGATAAAATGTGTCATTAGCGCCACTAGATATCTGCTCGATCCGCTAGAAATAGTCGAGGCATCCCCAAAATTAGCAACACTTTTCGGAGAGTCAGAAAATGAAAACAATTTCGTGGTCACTTCATGCAGAGACATGATCACAGATATTCACACCAATTTCCAAGTACACACATACGCACACCACACGCACACACACACACACACACACACACACACACACACACACACACACAATGAGAGAGATCTAGGAGTAAACATACTGGCAGATTTGTCTCCAGAAATACATATAAATGGCATAGTAAGGGCAGCATATGCATTCTTATCAAATGTAAGGGTAGCCTTCAGGCACATGGACAAGGAAATGTTCAGAAATATTTATGTAACCTATGTGAGGCCAAAACTGGAATATGCAGCCCCCTTTTGGAATCCGCACTTGAAAAAGCACATAGCTAAGCTTGAAAAAGTTCAAAGACATGCCACGAAACTGGTGCCAGAAATACGCAATCTCAGTTATGATGAGAGGCTGAGGGAATTAGACTTACCATCACTGGAAGCTAGAAGAGTGAGGGGGGATATGGTGACAGTCTTTAAATTCCTTCATGGTTATGATAGAGTGGATAGGGATCGATATTTTGATATGGCTGGCTCTAGAACTAGAGGTCACAGTTTGAAGCTTCGTAAGAAAACTTTTTCGCAGGATGTAAGGAAATACTTTTTCAGTGTAAGAGTAGTTGATAATTGGAATTCGCTAAGCGAGGAGGTAGTTAATGCTATCTCAATCCATAGTTTTAAGGACAGGTCTGATAAGTATCACTAAGTCTAAAATGGAAGCGATCAGGAGACGGGAAGATACGAGCTTTGGGCTCTTTCCCGTAAACACAATTAGGTAATCACACACACACACACACACACACACTTGATCTAGTGTTCACAGATAATGTGTTGGATATTGAAAATATTGAGTATGAACCACCAATTGGAAAGAGTGACCACTGTGTGTTGTTGATGGAGTATATCATTGAAGACATTCTTCCTGAGAGTAGAGGCACTGAGGACATGAAGAGGAACTATCCGAAAGGAGATTACATCAAAATGAATGAGCTTTTTGCAGTTATTGACTGGAGAACCTTATTTTACAACAAATCTGTACAAGAAATGTATGACATCTTTTGTGAGAAATATGGGAAGATAGTAGATTGCTGCATACCTGTCACCAAAGTAGGTGTAATTCATGCCAGAGAGAAATGGTTCGATAAAGGGTGTAAAAGAGCTAAGGAGTGGAGAGACAAATGCTGGAAAAGGTATAGGAGGAGAAAAAACATAAATGCCTGGCAAACCTACAAAAGAGCAAGAAATGATTACCTAAGTAAAAGGAGAGAGGCAGAGAGAGATTATGAGAGGGACATCACCAGGAAGGCTAAAGAAAATCCCAAGCTTTTCCACAGCTTTATCAGAGGAAAACTGAAGGTAAAAGAACAGGTTTTAAGGCTAAAGAGAGCGGATGGAAGCATCACTGAGACGGACGAAGAGATCTGCAAAGAATTGAACAAGGAGTTTCAGTCAGTATTTACAGTAGAAAATACCCCACCCCCTCAGATTGCAGTGATAGAAGCTCAAGGGCCGGTATTAGAGAACATCAACCTTACAGCCACAGAGGTATGCAAAGCGCTGATGGATTTAGATGTTCATAAAGCTACAGGTCCTGATGACATATCCCCTCATGTGCTTAAAAAATGCGCAAACACAATGTCAGTGGCACTAAGTATCATATTTAAGGAGTCACTGGAGTCGGGGGAGATTCCAAGATGCTGGAAACAAGCAAATGTGATACCTATCTTCAAAAAGGGAAGGAGGGATACGGCTCTGAACTATAGACCAGTTTCCTTGACCAGCATAGTTTGCAAAGTTATGGAGAAACTAATAAGGAAACATATCTCTCTTCACTTGGAATCCTTCAACTTTTTGTCAGTGAGGCAACATGGCTTCAGAGAAGGTAGATCAACAGTAACAAACTTATTAGAATTTTATGATGAGGTAAGCCAAATCTTACAGGAAAGAGAGGGCTGGGCAGATTGCATATTCCTAGACTTCCAGAAAGCGTTTGACACTGTTCCACATGGGAGACTTATTAGGAAGCTGCAATCAATGGCTAGAATAGGTGGAAATGTCTTGGAATGGATAAAAACTTACTTAGAAGGAAGGGAACAGAGGGTTAGAGTAAGACACTCAGTGTCTGAATGGAGAAGAGTTAGTAGTGGAGTTCCACAGGGTTCAGTTTTAGGGCCACTTTTGTTCCTTGTATATGTAAATGACCTACCAGAGTGTGTAAATTCATTCATGAATATGTTTGCAGATGATGCAAAGATTGTGAAGAAAGTAAAAAACGAGAACAATGGTAGAGAACTTCAGGAGGATCTAAATAATCTGCATGAGTGGTCAGAAAAGTGGCTAATGAAATTCAATACCTCAAAATGTAAGGTAATGAGAATGGGTACAAGTGCAAGAAGGCCCAAGCTTGACTACTCGGTGGCTGGAGTACAACTTCAAGAGACAGAAAATGAGAGAGATCTAGGAGTAAACATACTGGCAGATTTGTCTCCAGAAATACATATAAATGGCGTAGTAAGGGCAGCATATGCATTCTTATCAAACGTAAGGGTAGCCTTCAGGCACATGGACAAGGAAATGTTCAGAAATATTTATGTAACCTAGGTGAGGCCAAAACTCGAATATGCAGCCCCCTTTTGGAATCCGCACTTGAAAAAGCACATAGCTAAGCTTGAAAAAGTTCAAAGACATGCCACGAAACTGGTGCCAGAAATACGCAATCTCGGTTATGATGAGAGGCTGAGGGAATTAGACTTGCCATCACTCGAAGCTAGAAGAGTAAGGGGGGATATGGTGACAGTCTTTAAATTCCTTCATGGTTATGATAGAGTGGATAGGGATCGATATTTCGATATGGCTGGCTCTAGAACTAGAGGTCATAATTTGAAGCTTCGTAAGAAAACTTGTTTGCAGGATGTAAGGAAATACTTTTTCAGTGTAAGAGTAGTTGATAATTGGAATTCGCTAAGCGAGGAAGTAGTTAATGCTATCTCAATCCATAGTTTTAAGGACAGGTACGATAAGTATCACTAAGTCTAAAAATGGAACCGATCAGGAGACGGGAAGATACGAGCTTTGGGCTCTTTCCCGTAAACACAATTAGGTAATCACAATTAGGTAATCACACACACACACACACACACACACACACACACACACACACACACACACACATACACACACACACACAAAGTGTAAAAGTTGAACAAATCAAGAGACGGGGAACTGCGAGCATAGAGCTCTTTCCCGTGAACAAAATTAGATAAATATACACACACACACACACACACACACACACACACACACACACACACAACTGTAAACACTGAACAGATCAAGAGACGGGGAACTACGAGCATAGGGCTCTTTCCCGTGAACAAAATTAGGTAAATACACACACACACACACACACACACTCACACACACACACACACACACACACACACACACACGCCAATAGATATATCATGTACTTTTCTAACTGTGAGTAGGTTACAGCTGAAGATATTCAGGACTCTTCGATGACATTAGTTACTGCTATTTTTCTATGTCTACATCTACACCGAATATTTTTCATATGCGTTATGCATCTCTTATTATTCCTTCACATCTGACTGATCATAGCACTCCCCATTTCTGTTGCCCTTTACATTATGCTCTCATCATACCCACGCCCGATAAGGGCAATTTTCTTTGCCCGTCCTGGTATCACACTTATTAAAAAAAAAAAGGTTATTGCAAAATTTATATTTTCTTGTACTCTATATTTAAGCCCACATACATACATACATACGTACATACATACATACATACATACATACATACATACATACATACATACATACATACATACATACATACATGCATGCATGCATACATACATACATACATACATACATACATACATACATACATACATACATACATACATACATACATACATACATACATACATACATACATACATACATACATACATACATACATACATACATTAGGTAATCACATATATACATACATGCATACATACATACTTACATACATACGTACGTACACGTTATGTGGATTCCTTAATTGTACACAAGGATCATAGTGGCGATGCTGATGTAATCCTAAAGGGAATTTACGCATGTAATAAGGATGTCATACTTTACTCAGAAGAGAGAGAGAGAGAGAGAGAGAGAGAGAGAGAGAGAGAGAGAGAGAGAGAGAGAGAGAGAGAGAGAGAGAGAGAGAGAGAGAGAGAGAGAATATTTATTAATGAACATTCTAAAACTGCCAAAATAATGGATTCCATCTTCGTATTAGAGCAACAGTAGAAGAATACAAAAGATATATTGAAAAAATATATAAAA
>JAXCGZ010005797.1:45000-102500 GCA_037179515.1 Halocaridina rubra
CCAGAAGCACCGGGTCCACTTTATAATCCAGATGAAATAGATTTGTCAGGATCGGCCACCTCTGAACTGGAAGACGAACTCATTCGACCCGTTATTGAACTTGCATCAAGTATACCTGAACTGCAGTCAAGTGCACTTCTACATGCAGCTGAGTCAATAACTGTTACCCCAGCATTACCAAGTCCTGGGATCTTTCCAGCTACAGCATCACTCATGAAAGATACGAATACAGTTTTAGATTTAGCTGCAGAGGCACCTACAGCATCTATATCTCCATTTGCAACTCAACCTATTAGTGAAACTGAAACAGTTAGTGATGAAGTTGCAACTGAAAATGATAACTTACCAACAGTCCTATCAGGAGTTCAAGATGATTTTGAAGAAGAAAACGCTGAGCCTCAGCCTGCGCAGACTTCCCCTGATACTCCAGATGAGAACGATGCAGTTGAACAATCAACAGATATGCCTCTGGAAGATGCTGCCTCAGATATATCCCCAGCTAATCCAACGGTAGACTTACCAAAGGAGTCAACAGGTATAAATGTTGCTCAACCTGATTCTTCAACAACCTTTTCTACACCTTTTATGATTGAAAGTGACATAGTATCTAGTCCCAGCACTGATTATGCCACCAGCATAAAGCCAACCTCTGTCCGTCCTTTACAGGCTGCTAATGCTTCTAGAACCCCTTTATGGATGCTTTTATCTAAGTCAGTGCCTACACAGACTTCCTCTACAGAATTATTACATTCATCAACCACTTCCCCTTCAGTCAGTATCCACACAACCGAATCTCAGATTAATGTACTCCCAACAAATATTTTCACGGATGTACCTGAGGAAGTCTCTACAGACACTAACCTTGTATCTTCTATATCATTTAACTTATGGTCTATTAACCCTCATTCTGGATTATCAGCTTCAGTAGATGATACAAGCACTAATCTAGCAACAAAGGATAGTGATTCCCAACTAACTCTATCTGGTAATACACTTTCTACTAGATTTCAGTCAACTACTCTCATGTTTCAGCCTTCGATATCTGTATCTCCCACAACAGATGAGATTTCACCATCAGTAGAACTCGAATCTGGCTTAAATTTTGTTTCTTTATCCGTTCCAACTGACAATGATTCAGCCCAACCTTCACATACAATCATCCCTACTCCTGTAACATCAGATGTGAATCATACTGCAGTAACTTCGTATGAGCCTCATGTAGGAGCCCAAATTAATACAACAATAGAATATAATGAAACTCCTTTGATAACTACTGTGGTTGAAAGAGATCCCTTACAGCATGAGTCATCATCAACTGTTGGTGTGCCATCTCCAACAGATGATGATAGTTGGATCCCAGTTGCAAAACCCACTGAAAAATCAACTAGTCCTCAGTCCTATTCTTCATCAATATTAACAACAGTTACTACTCCACTTAATCTGGTGACTCCTGAGTTGATTGATGGTTTCATTCCAATAACCAGTGAAACAAAATCCATTCCTGTGACTCAGATTGATTTACTCCCTGACAATGCTAATATATCTCACACAACAGCTACCTCTGCTATAGTTGCTAGCACCGCTGCACCTGCTGAAAGCTTTAGCACAGAGCTTGAACAATTGCCTTCTCTTACAGATGCTTCCATCATGAAGGAATCTAGTCTTATGCCTGAGGGAACATCACCAAATGAACATTCTCAATCAGACGACTCTCTAGAATCTAGTATTACCTTCAGAGATGGATTAGCATCCTCTAATCTGTTATTATCTACAACTGTTTTTCCAGAAATTAAGAACACACCCACTTCAGTGTCTTTAATTCCATCATTTATTATTTCAGCTACATCATCAGTGGCTTCTACGGGTATCACTGTTCTAGAATCTGGATTAACAGCCACAAATCATCAATCTTCATTATTAGCAACTGAAATATCATCTTCCATGTCTGTCCTACATACAAATACTTTCTCTACTACCATATACTCTTCAAATCTGTCACCCGAGCATATAGATATATCTGCAGAATCGTCAGTTGTATCTTTTATTCCATTATCCACAGCCAATCCTACCTTGCCAGGAGATACTCCTTCCACTCTCCTCCTTCCACAACCTTCCTTGGCCTCAGACTACCCATACCCAGATTTATCAACACTGGTTACTCCAGCAGTCATCACGGAAACACCTGACTATCCGACTCATGCTCCAGTTCCAGACGAGGACCAACAAGAAGCAGAGGAAACTGGTATAAAGGAAGCGCCCACCAAAGGTATGCATACAATGAGTACTACTAAATAATTCAGGGAACATATGTAAAATATATAACTAAGGTGTCACAAAAAAAAAAAAAAGATTTTTGTGAGAAATAGTTTAACCAAGTTCATACTGTACACAGCACCAGTAACAAGCATTTATGACTTACATTCTATGCAGTTCTCAGTCCAGAACTCTGTAGTTTACAAATTATGGAATATACAGTATGTCTTGTTTAGTAAACTACGGGGAAACTTTAAATAATCATAATTATAATTAATCTTTATCTTGAGGATATTATTTTTGTGCACAACAAATAAAATTTCAGGATAAAGATAATAAATATTAACTTTTGTAATTATCAAATATATTGCAAGCCTAAGAGAGCTTTCGGTGACAAATAGATTTACTTGGCAGAATTTGTGCAAAAGGGAAACTTGGGATTATATGTAGTCTTCGCGATACGAAAGGCAAAAAGAAAAAACAACTAATGCTGAAAATTTTCACTCTCCACCGGGACTCAACAGGAACTTTAAGAAAGCTCCTGATGAGCCCCGGTGGAGAGTGAAAATCTTTAGCGCTTTTTTCTTTCTTTCTGTGGATTGATCTCTATATATGTGCATGTGTGCATGTATGCTTGTGTCTTTATATATATATATATATATATATATATATATATATATATATATATATATATATATATATATATATATATATATATATATATATATATATATTGTTCCGGTTCCGGATTTACGTCACGGACTCCCTTATCAACCAAGGGCTAGGACGGTTGCCTTCTTGCGAAGGACTTGTTTTGGCAGATGTAATCCTTACGCTGAGTGCATGCCTTTGCTAACCTCAGACCGTGACGGGGCGCGAACCCTCGACCTGACGCCTCAGAGTCGGAGACGCTACCGACTGAGCCACGGCGACTATATATATATATATATATATATATATATATATATATATATATATATATATATATATATATATATATATATATATATATATATATATATATATATATATGTATATATATACATACATATATATATATATATATATATATATATATATATATATATATATATATATATATATATATATATATATATACATGTATATATATACCTTTAAAAAAACAAAAATATGAACTGTTTTATCTTTTTTACCATCAAAAACTAACCTCATTTTCTAGTTTATCTTAGAAAACGTTTACTGCATCGTTTTCGCCTTTTTCAGGTACCGATGAAGGCACTGCAGAAGGCGAGGTGATCCCAGACGAAACGTTCACCCTCACGTCATCACCCGCTCCTCCGTCTGTTCCATCCGCGGATGGAATGGATGTTAGCATAAATGCAACTGAGTCCACGTCTTCAGCAGATCCAACAACACATGCAACGGTAACCATCACGTATCCAACAGGTATGAAAATGACGAAATAGCTTTACTTAGAGTCCATAACCCAACACGTACCCAACAGGTATGAAAATGAAATAGCTTTACTTATAGTCCATAAATCAACACGTACCCAACATGTATGAAAATTACAAAATAGCTTTACTTAGAGTCCATAAACCAACACGTATCCAACAGGTATGAAAATAACGAAATAGCTTTACTTAGAGTCCATAATATCTCATTGTTTAAACTATGATTCAGACGCCAACGGGTAGTGAGTACCAGAATATCCTGAAATAAACTCTTCTCAATCTCATATTAGTCTTTTACCTTATGTATGATAGGAGCAAGATTAATAATTGAGAAAAAAGCAGTATCAGTCACTTGTAGAGCTATAATTCTACTCTGAAATTAATATTTAAGATAGCTTTATATGTCATGGTAAAGAAATATGTAGTCCTATACTGTTCTGTTATTGGATTTGAGAATCATTTTAACAAAGTCAGAGATGTTCGAATACAGTAACTGTGAAAAATATTGTTTAATGCATAAACTTTTCAGTCTTATATATGTTTCAAAAAGTTATATTTTCCTTTGACAGATGAAATGACAATATGACTCCTTCAAACAGCAGTCTTTTTCAGCTTACACTCATTTAGACCTAAATAATTTGTTTTCCTGAAGAGTGGTTTCTTACAATAGACCCTTTGCTTCCTACCTGCGAATTGCTCCGATAAGCTTTTATTGCCATGTGCTTTAGAAGATGCTTCATGTTAAATTTTTTAACAACTTTTTAACTTGTATATAGTGAGTTGAGTTTTCTAATCCAAGAACCTGCTGTAATATATGCGTTAACTGCATTTGTGTTGCATCCAGACAGAAAATATTTTTAAGTAACAATATTTCTTATTTTGAATAAGAGAGAGAGAGAGAGAGAGAGAGAGAGAGAGAGAGAGAGAGAGAGAGAGAGAGAGAGAGAGAGAGAGAGAGAGAGAGAGAGAGAGAGAGAGAGAGAGAGAGAGCAAATATATGGTGCATTACCAGACATCCTCACTTCATATTAGATGATGAGTCTCTTATATGAAAAACTGAAACTGTTTTTGCGTTTCAGAATCCATGCCAACTTTAACAACATCTGTGACCTTCCCCGATGGAACAGAAATGGTCTATCACTTGCCGTACCTTAGAGCACTGGTCGGTTACAACGAAAGGGAATTCTGTGATCATCGACAAAATTTCAGAGCTATATTTGCTGAATGGATTAGTAAGCATTTACAGGAAGAAACGTAAGTTAAAAAGGTTTATTTTAACTTACAATTATATTTGATAAGTTCTTAATTTGCTGTTCAGCTCAAGTGTTCTTTTAGAGATTTCACTTCAGTCCATGAATCAGAGAGTGCAATATAATGTTCATGATCATATAATGCGTTAATAAGTATATTATTCTCTTAGTATAAAATCTATTCGGAAAGTAAAATTGTATAATTCATTCATTTATTTATATCCGATTTCCCTCCAAATAAAGTAAATTCTAACAGTTGCTTTCGTTTATTGTCCACGTTTTTACTATTTCAGGCCAGTTCAGCCGAGTGAGATCGAATTCTTCAATAAGCCTCTCTGTGAAATGACACAACCTTCACTTGAGGATCCTTTTAATCAACTGCCAGACTATGAAGGAGGTTTCCCTGGCAGTGTCCTCGAAGACAAGATGAATTCCACTTCAGACAACAAAGATATGACCAATGTGTACTTCTATGTCACAAGCTCAGGCAAAATTAATCCAAATCTTACAGAAAACTTCCCTCTATTTCCCATGGAACTGGACATTAGCGAAGAGCTAATTTATCTCAGAGCAAAGGTAAAGCAGAGATAACTTCTGATTAAAGATAATGATTGTAGTTACATAATTAAGAGTATGTGAAAAAAAAACTACTACAGCTTTAGGAGTGTAAATTAATTGTGAGAAAAGTTAATTTTTGTCAGATCTTATGAAGTGTTCTATTATTCTTTATGACATTTGTGGAGTTAACAGATTGTTATGATATTGTATCAGCTAGCAAATTAACATCCCATGTGGTACTGGATGAAGAATGTGAAAAACAAATTTAAAAAACAATTGCAATTTCTATCTTTTAGCCACCTATTTACCAGAAGACCTAATCATCTCATCCCATCTCACATGTGCTAAGATATGAGTTATTAGGAGAATGAGTCTTCTGGTAAATTGATAGGCACAATGCACAGACTAGGCCACACCTCTTACAAAGAGTATTATGGTTATTGAATATTTTGTATATGTGCCATTTCACCAATAATTCTTTATGCAAAAATACAGGTTTGTTCGCCATTTCACCAATAATTCTTTATTAAAAAATATAGGTTTAAGTGCCATTTCACCAATAATTCTTTATGCAAAAATATAGGTTTCTCAACTTGAGCTTGTGCGCCCTGATGGAACAAGAGATTCCGCCCCGTTACCCGAAGAGTCATCAATGGGAACAACAATTATTGTCATCACGGTCGTGGCTGTCCTGTTGGTTATACTCGTCACTGCTCTGATGTTCTTTGTAAGCTAGAGTTTATGTCTTTCGAGAACCCTTCTTCTTCTGTTTCTATATTTGTTTACTTATCAGTATTACATTAAATACACAACTACTATATACATTAGAGGATAATCTTATTTATCTGCTGTTCAAAACGATTGATTTCAGTTGGTGGTGAAAAGGAAGGGATCTTCTAACAATTATTACGGCCGTCGATGCACTCCTGTGAGTATGGACGCATATAGCATGGACAGTGTGTCTGTGTATCATTCCTTCAGGAGGAAAAGCAAGAGAAGGGCCTCGGGAAGATCAGTGAAATCATATCTCAACCAGGCATTTGATGATCCAGTAAGAATCAGAAGGTGTTTTACTTGCTGATACTATTCAGAAATTTCTAATAGCCAGCCAGAACATGTGATTGCCAGCTTTACCCTTTGGAAATCACACCCATGCTCAGGACATTTATCTGCTGTGGTAGACTTAATATTATAAAGTATATTTGCATGGTCCTCAGCCTAGAAAGATAAATTGTAAAACCTGTAATTTTAAGATAACGTCAGACATTTGATTTGTGAGTTATATTAAGCAAAGGAGTATGCTCAAAGGTTTGAAAAGCAATCTAAACACGCATTTTTATATAGAATGCAGCTTAGGGTTCCTTGCTACATTCTTGGCAGGGGTTTTAAGTGTGTTATTACCTAAATCTGCCTTTTCTCTCAGAATGGTCCTTCTCGTCCGCTTAATTTTGCGAAGCTTACCCACTTCATATCCGATATCGATGGTGTGCATGAGGAATTTGGTACAATTCCAGTCAACATGCCAAAATATGATGAACTACCTGCTGGAGTCGAAGATAAAAACAGGTAATTGTCAACATGTAATATATCAGTATATGTTGATCTCAAGAATACAATATGTACAGCTTCCATATGTTCCTATAAAGCATAAATGCATTTATTTCCTGATTTAGTGGTTCTGTGCTTTGCTTTGAATTCAATCTGCTAAACAGAATATATTTTGTTTTATTTATCTAGATATGCAAATGTAATTCCCGTCCCAGAAACAAGAGTTTTACTAAAAGGTATGAAAGATTCTCCGAATTCCGAGTATATAAATGCTAACTACGTCCGAGGACCTCGAAATGAATCTAAGTATTATATTGCTACGCAGGTGAGTCCTCTCTCCTCTCTCCTCTCTCCTCTCTCTCTCTCCTCTCTCTCTCTCTCTCTCTCTCTCTCTCTCTCTCTCTCTCTCTCCTCTCCTCTCTCTCTCTCTCTCTCTCTCTCTCTCTCACGACCATTGTAATAATAAAATAAGATTTTTATGGATATTGTAATCAGCCATTCCAAATGACTGGTTTTTATATTTACAAAGAATTCTGAATGTGTGTCCCACAATAAGAATTAAAATACTTTTAAGAATGCCATGCTACAGATATATAAATATGCTATTAAATATATTCATGTAAGCTCACAAAACATTCACTGATTTCCATGTAAATATATTCTGATTTCTCAGGCACCGTTGGAGGACACTGTTCCAGATTTCTGGAGGATGATTTGGGAACAAGAAACAAGAGTAGTCGTTATGTTAACTGACTTTGTGGAAAAAGGCATTGACAAATGTGCCGACTATCTGCCACCATCGGAGACATTAGACTGTCACAGACTATATGGTGATTTTCAGGTGGGTAAGATAGTACAGGAAGGATTAATGATTATCCATTGCAGTTTTTTTTTTTTATGAGTGTGGCATCGGGACGAGCCAAATAAATTGCCCTCATCGGCCTCGGGCTCCAAGAAAGCACTGAGAAGAAAAAGTAGAAGCTGAAGGACAAGGTAGAAAAAAAGAGAATGATAAAAAAAAAATATGAAAAAGAGCGGCTGAAAGAATAGTCAAAGATATAAAGACCTATAAATATAACAGACTTAGGCCTTGAAATGACGATAAATCCTTTTTTTTTAATAGGAAGAAAGTCATAAAAGTTAGGCTGTTTGAAATCTTTGACTTCCTTCTCATCATACAGTAAGAGAACGTTCTACTTGTGTAACGCTGTATCTCTCTTCTTTTGCAGGTAACACTCAAATCACGAGACATGAGAGAAGAATATGTGGTTTCCAATGTACAGCTGAAGAACTTGGAAAACAACTTAGTTCGAGAGGTTGCCCACATGTGGTTTACAGCCTGGCCATCATCAGGTGTTCCTAACGAAGAGACAGCATTTATTTCTTACATCTTAGAGATTAGAAGAACACGCAAGAAACTCAGAGCTAAAGGACCTATTCTTGTACATTGCAGGTTTGTTAAAATAGAATCATTTTGTACAATGCATGCATGTGACACCAAACAGTTGTCTTGTTACTATCTCTGTATAGTGAGCTAACATTATGATAGATATCAGCATATCCACTTTATTCCTTGATAGTTTATGTTCTTTTTATTTCTCCACAGCCCTGGAACGGGTAGATCAGGTACATTCATAGCGTGTGACCTCGTGATGCGACAATTTGAGGAACAGCGCAGTATAGATGTTCCTCGCACTGTTTATTCCATAAGAAGAGATAGAGCTGGTGCAGTTCAGACAAAAGAACAATATGCCTTCATATACAGGGTAAGACATAGTCAGAATTTGATACTGTACTTGACAAAACTGACACAGAAGAGTCTAACTCTATGATGTCGATTTTGTTGAGGTGGCAATTTCAGTGAGTAGTCTTATATCCTTCCCTCACAACACAAGATTAAAAGAGGAATATTTTAGTGAGTAGTCCTATATCCTTCCCTCAGTACACATGATTAAAAGAGGAAAATTTCAGTGAGTAGTCTTATATCCTTCCCTCACAACAAGATTAAAAGAGGAAAATTTCAGTAAGTAGTCTTATGTCCTTCCCACAGTTCTCAAGATTTAAAGAGAAAATGTTCAGTAAATAGTCTTATATCCTTCCCTCAGTACACAAGATTAAAAGAGGAAAAGTTTCCAAAGTTGAGGTTCAGTTCCTTTATATTGGTACCAGTTATGGACAGCACCCTAGGTTCAAGAAGATATTGTCTAACATTTTATTTTATTATTATCAGCAGTTAATTTCAGAGGTTTGTGTAAAATAATGAATGCAGTTGTAGTAGGCAGGTCGTTATTTCTTGAAGACTTCTCTCCTCCTTCTATATATTTTTGTTTTACTCTCAAATATAAATAAGAATACCAAGTCATATTAACTCTTAAGACTTTATACAATATTTTATTCTACATCTTATATCGGTTCACCTTTATATTACTCTAGTTTTTGCCTGATAACTGCTGATTTTGAATAATTTCTTGCTGAATTAAATATTTTAATGAAATCCTTTTTTTTTTCCAGGTTATCAACCTCTATGCATCGAAGTTAACTACTGGAAATCTGGACTCGCTCTAATGCACACCTGTATCTCTGTATAGTCAATATTAACATAATATCATCCCTATTCCCCTTCTCCATAAGTATGAAAGCACTTCGCAGCAACTGTCAAGCTTTACTGTGACACAGAACACTTGCGTGGCTATGTACATATATATTAACTATTACAATGCATTATGTACACAGGAATTGCGTACCTCTCTCCACCAGCTTATCTCTCTATGTATTTTTTATATACTGTGTTCAACACATAGCACTTATGTGGCTCTGTACAAAATACTAATTTGCCAGTGCAGTGCATCTTATATGTATTTAAGAAGAAAAATGCATACCTCTCTGTATAGGTTCATTTTTATTCATTTTTTTAAAGGTCTTTTGTGCATTATATGTTATATTCTTTTGAATTATATAAATGTATATAGTATTATTATTGGTGTTTTTTTATTTAAAGAACCTTTTTTACATTATGATTACAATGAAGTTATGATAAAAAATCTTGACTTCTAGCGTTTTATATGTATTTAACCAGCTTATTTAATTACATATGCTAGTAATCAACGTGCAGCTGTAACAGTCTAGTACACAAACAGAATAAATACAAATTCTTGTAAGTATTGAGTACTACTCTACTAGATGATATTGTAGTATTAGCCTACTTAGTACCATAGTGATAAGTTTCACATAGACTTTTGTATTGCCTGGTCTTTCTGTTTTGTTGCTGTTAGCAACAAAGACTTTAAAACCACCTCCCTTTGTTTCTTCTGTTCCTGTTTCGATTAAAGACTTTAAAACCACCTCCCTCTGTTTCTTCTGTCCCTGTTTCTGTTGCGATTTCTGTTTCTGAAATTTCTGCCCCTTCCACTTCTTGAGGATGTTGACGTGAAATCAGACTGCACGTCAATACTACCTCCTCTTATCCATGGATGCCGTCCTTCGGAGTCCCTATTTAGAAACACAGTAAAAGAATCACCTATTGATCTAAATACATACACACACACATTAGGTACTTACACATACACATATGTATATTATCTCTATATGATTCATAAGATATTAGATCCGTGTTACTAGGTATTTTATGATATAAAGACTTTAATTATATATATATATATATATATATATATATATATATATATATATATATATATATATATATATATATATATATATAGATATATATATATATATATATATATATATATATATATATATATATATATATATATATATATATATATATATATATATATATATATATATATATATATATATATATATATATATATATATATATATATATATACAAAAATGTTATGAAAAAGCTTTTTAGCCGGGGGAAAATGGTCTAGAAACTATTATAAACTTTACCTAAATATGTCAAAATTTAGGACGCCTACTCACATTCCACCAACGTCAATATTACTATTAATGTTGGTCTCAACTTCAGGATTTCCTCTGACTTCATGAAGTAGCAGTCCTAGGATGGCAATAAGCAACAAGAACCCCAGTTTCTGAAATTTCATGGTTAGATTCCAACTGAAATAGAAAAGTATATATATATATATATATATATATATATATATATATATATATATATATATATATATATATATATATATATATATATATATATATATATATATATATATATATATATATATATATATATATATATATATATATATATATATATATATATATATATATATATATATATATATATATATATATATATATATATATATATATATATATATATATATATATATATATATATCTATATATATATATATATATATATATATATATATATATATATATATATATATATAACTTATTTGAAAGAACTTATTGGATCTGCTAGTTACAGTGCTACTGCCTATATACAGCAATGCTCTCAGAGTAATGGTTTCTCTACCTCTGTCAACCAGTAAAAGATCTATTACCCTAATTTAACATTTTTCTATATTCGAAAACATGGCAAAATCATCCGTGACCGAAATCATAACACTATGCATAAATAATATGCTTAAATTCAGTTTCATTATAAATTCGCTGAACTACAGTGCTTGAACGTGTCCTTTCATCATCTTCTTTATCTTTTAATTGTCACAACAAAACTAAAATCTCTCCCGGCATAAACTGGTTACCTCTTCTTTCAACATTTGGTGTATAAAAATATACTTTGAACATTTAAAATTCATCATAGACGTACAATGTTCACAGATATTTGCTAATAACTAAATAAGAAGACTATTCTAAATAAAGCAAAGCTACTTGAAACTTTAAAGAGAGAGAGAGAGAGAGAGAGAGAGAGAGAGAGAGAGAGAGAGAGAGAGAGAGAGAGAGAGAGAGAGAGAGAGAGAGAGAGAGAGAGAGAGGGGATCTTGTAAAGGAGAGAAACCCCAAGGTTCTCTAAGGTTATTTATATATACAAGGGTATTTAGCTAATATAACAATTTTCGGGTTTATTTAAACCTTACATAAGTTTTTGGGGCATTGGCTCTTCTTTGTAAGATCCTAATTTCTCTGTACGATTAAAGATTAGAATTTAATGAAAACATTCCAAACTTTTGAGATGCAAAATAGAGATAATATATAGAGCGACTGAAGGTTCCTAGAAATGGAAAAAATAAATTACTTAGAATAAATACCTGATATTTATCTTGAAATTAAATAGCTCATAGGAGAGGAAGACCAAGAAAAAGATGGCGTGATTGTATAGGGGAAGACTTGCAATGGAAGGGTATAGATGAAAATAAAGCACAGAACAGAAATAGATGGAGAGGACTCATTCACAACGGCGACCCCATATAAAAATGGGTTAAAGATGAGAAGAAGAAGAGAGAAGAAGAAGAAGAAGAAGAAAGAAGAAGAAGAAGAAAATAGCAAACACGGAAAAACTCGAAAAAAAACTTGAATTAAACAAAAAATTTAGTCCTAGAAATGGAATGAATCAATTAATTAGAACAAATACCTGATATTTATCTCTAAATTAAATAGATCATAGCATACATGGAAAAACTCGAAAGAATAAACTTGAATTAAAAAAAAATTGCTAGTTGAAGGTACTCTTGAGACGAAGAGATTAGCAAACATTCCAGAGACAGAAAGACTTCGACAGTTATAGAGGGAAGGTGCTGAGAGCTGCTTCTTTTAACTAGCATCAGTGTTTATTGCTTAACAAAGGTAATTATTATTATCAGACATTGTACTAATTATTATTATTATTATCATCATCATCATTATAGTTATTAGTATATAATATTCGTTTTATACGTTTTATGTATTGGTTAGGTTAGATAGGCCTATTGAAATACCCACGAATGTCGGTCCTAACAAAAATAGTAATTTAAAAAAAGAAATTGTTAGAAATTCAAAACATCGAAATTTATCAGTAAAAAATGGTTAGGTCCAAAATTATTAAAGGTATAAAATTTATTATTATTATTATTTTATCTAAAAAAAATGTAGGTCCAAATTATTATTATTATTATTATTATTATTATTATTATTATTATTATTATTATTATTATTATTCAAGGTACCAATGCTCTTCCATAGTTTCATTTGAAGTAAATTCATTCGTCTATATCATTCTGTCATTGATTTCAAATACAACTAGATGTCTTTTGCTTTAACCTTGAGAGAACGATTAAAATGGCTGGACAACATACATAATTTTCATCATTTTTCGGCTTCATTTTCTTGACTTAATTCAGAAAAGTTTCCATTCTAAAAAAAAAAAAATGGTCTCCATTAGCCTATTGATGGATACCTCTCGTTAAGAAAAGAAAAAGCCATATGAATGTTATTTTAAGCCATACTTGTTTTTAGTTCTATTTACTAGGAAATCTTAACTATGTATCAGATAGTGTGAAGAAATACCCCCCCCCCAAAAAAAAAATATATAAAATGAAAGAAAGGAATTAATTACGTAAAAGATTTCGGCTTTGCTGTTAGGCTTATATTTCGTTGGTCATGTTCTTATTTTGGCCATTTGATGTTATCGTTTTGACTGATTTAATGTCATTTTTTTTTATTTGAAGGTAAAAAGGTGTAGTTATTCATATGCATAACTAGCTGCTCATATACTAAATATTACGGACAACTAGCTTTAATAGAGCTAGCTCTTCAGAAATAGCTATTCCAAGTCTAGTGATTCAACGATGTACCCCTGTAATTACCTAATTGTAATTACCTGTGTGTGTGTGTAATAACCCATAATATTTATTACCTACGTGTGTTCAGATATTATACTATTCGCTGTATGTCTTATGTTGGATCAATATTACCTCGAATCTCATTTAAATGTTAGCCTAAGAAATTAGAAATGTTTCTGCTTCTGCCACTTTGGCCTCTGCCGATCACACACTTCAACATTTCTTTCTTAGCCTCTTTGTTTGGCTTCCTTTGCATTGAGAATATACTCTAGTTTCAACCCAGTCCACGCCCATTCATAGTTCTCATTGTGTTTCACTAGTAGTCCCCAATGTGGGGGTGGACACAGAATAAGTTTGGCTGGGGAATTAAGACTGGATGAACTTCCTTAGGGCATCCATGGTGGACTAGATCGTGGGTTTGTCAACTCCCAAGTCTAACACTGACAACTCGGCCAATAAATAAATAAATAAATATATATATATATATATATATATATATATATATATATATATATATATATATATATATATATATATATATATATATATATATATATATATATATATCAAATAAGCACATTACATATGTGAAAACATGAATAATTATTTTTTACCTCGACCGGGACTCGAACCTAGGACTCATGATTACTAAGTCAAGGCGCTACCACTACACCACAGAAGGTTAAAAGGAACCCAACCTTATAGCTTATATCTGCTATACTTAGGAATGAACGCATTCTATCTGAATGCCACTGTGTTCATATTACAGATTCCCCAACCTCACTCGTGGCTTCATTTTAGCATTTAATTCAATTCCCAATCTCATTCGGGCATGAAATATCAAATAAGCACATTACATATGTGAAAACATGAATAATTTTTTACCCCGACCGGGACTCGAACCTAGGACTCATGATTACTAAGTCAAGGCGCTACCACTACACCACAGAAGGTTAAAAGGAACCCAACCTTATAGCTTATATCTGCTATACTTAGGAATGAACGCATTCTATCTGAATGCCACTGTGTTCATATATATATATATATATATATATATATATATATATATATATATATATATATATATATATATATATATATATATATATATATTCGTTGTTTTATTTAATGGGCTTTTCCTACCATATATATATATATATATATATATATATATATATATATATATATATATATATATAATATATATATATATATATATATATATATATATATATATATATATATAAAATGAAAAAATATCTTTTATAAAGAAGTCAGAAAGAATATGCCTGGTATATTGCATTCAGTGATGAGTTGTACAAGATTAAATATGAGGTTTTTGGCAAAGGTCTATTTAACTGTCAAAAAAAAATAAAAAAATACTGTACACTAAAAATTTGTTTCTTAGACATCTTTCAAAAATTCTCTAATTATTTCCTCCGAACGTAAATCTTGCTTATTACAGGATCCTGATGTTTTTAATACTGTAGTATAATATACATTTATAAGTAAGGTCTGTTTCTGTAGACTAAACATATATCCTACTTACAAATGAGTTTTAGTGTGTATATCATTCACAGAGTTATTTAATACTGTGTTGTGCTTACATTGACAGTTATATTCACTGGTGTTTTTCTTGCAGATGTATCCTACCGACCAGAGGCCTATACATTCAGCACCTGGTAAACTGGAGGGAACAGTTGCTGGCAATTCATCCTCTGAAGAGGAAGATTTGAAGTTACCTGAGCTCTCCAAGGCAAAATACCTTGAAGAAGTGACTATGGCCCAAATGAGAGTAACTGTATATTCTCCTCATGTACAAGAGCTAGAGTTGAAGTTACCAAAGATGCCATTGAAAGACGAACATACTGGAATGAATGATGAATTACCCATGTCGTCAACTACTGTCTCTAGAGGAGCAGTAGCAGCAGACACCAAGAACTCAGAATCAACTCAAGCAAGTAGAATTTCTTCCAAAGCAAAAGAGCTGTATCCCACAATAGCAGAAGGCCCACAACATGGTCCACACTTCTCTGAAACATCCCCAGGTAAAGCCTCTAAGAGTTTTCAATACAGGGAGTATAGAGAAGAGCTACAGAATCTCAAGTCACGGGTAAAGGAAATGAAGGCTAGAATAAGTGGCCCAGCAACGACTAAAGCTGATGAATTGGAAATGCCTCCCTCGATATCAACTTCTCAGGAGCATCATATGCATTCATCAATGTCAGTTGCTTCTAATTTCCCAAAGTCAAAGAGTGGTGTGGGAACGCATTCACTTGTGGATGCAGCAACCCAGACTGACCCCATATTTGAGTTATATATTCAAGAATCCGATGATTTACGATCGGAATCTGAACGACAGAGTTGTCAGAACCTATTTTGCCTTGGGATATCATCAGATACAACACAAAGACTTTGTTCCACGTGTTTAACTTTCTCTACAACAACCAAGCAACTTGAAGAAGATTTCTCCGTGGCCTTTGCACCAACGACTAAAATGCGTCTCTTTACCAAACTGTTTCTGTGGCTTTTAGTTCTCATTGTGTTGGTTGTCTGGGGTGGTCTACTGAGCCTTTTCATTTATATGGGTCAAATGACAAACTCTGGTTATAATGACACAGTAATACTGCCCTCTATTCATGAGGTAAGCATTGACACAATGGCAACATGACTCTTTATAGAATTGAAGTGTTGTTTAATAAGTGAACATAACTTTATTGTTAACTGTGGTTTCAAGTTTCTTTCCCATATTTTGTCATTATTATTCTTGTAATCCTTAGCATCCCATTTTGAATTTTTTTTTCGCACGTTTCTTGTGCGTGTAATTGAGAAATAGATGTATCGCACACTTGTTATTACATAATATCTATTTATTTCTGGGGATCTGGGTAGGATTTTAATTTTCCATTGCAAATATTATTTTAAATTTAATTAATGTTAAATCTTTATTTATTTTGCTAACTGATTCAAGCTCTTTTTCATTCAATATCAGAGAGAATGTGTTACTTATTTAGTTTTAATTTGATTCTGCTTTTTAAGTAACAACAGGCCAGTTTTGTATTTGATGTTGTCTTTTTTTTTTACTTTTCATTGCCTTCCAGTAGGCATTTATCATTCGTTTATATTAATATTACCCAATGTATTATTTTAGAGATATGTCTGGTTATTAAAAATGATGAATGGACATTAACCACGCCTGCTTTAACGAGCACAGAGAAACCTGTGGCAACTGACGTTGCAATAACTGCTTTAGCTTTAATGATTACTGATTTCTTAGCTTCGCGTATAAAACCACTCATGTTCATATCTTGTTTTTCAGTCTACGGAACCGATAAATGAAATCACACATACTGAACTTCAAAACAACACACAACTGATCGTCATGGTGGGTCTTATAATCATTGGCATGTTGATTTTAACAGGCGCCATCTGTTGCATAGCATACTCGTCATATGTCCACAGTAAACCTCAGGTATGATATTGTAAAGGCCCGTCAACATTTATTTAGTATGTTAGCTTAAAAAGAATCTTCATATTCCTTATTGTTTGTTTAACCCAAGTGGGTACTTTAGTCATGAAATTTTCTGAGATCTATATTGTCTGACCCTGCAGTCAGAATGCAGAAGGCTAGAATTCTTATATAATTATTAGTACAAATAACATAATTTTCAGCACTTATGCATCTCTGATATAATTAATTCATATTAGAAGAAAGCTGACAGTAAAATATACAGGAAATATTAAAAATTAAGTAGGATAAAGTACATAACATTATTACAGCATAGTACATTGACAATACAGTGCTGACTAACAATACTGGCAAAAGGTAAGTTATTAAATTGAGCTTGTTAACAAAGCAAGTTAATTTAATTTGGATAAGTTAATTATTTTTACAAATACTGCATACATTATACCTCACATACGTAATACCTTACATCACAGGTTCAGAGTTCTATGATAACTTCATGCTACAACCTAAATACAAACAAGCTCTGATTAATTGTCTTACCATTAATAATATTAATAAAATTCTTAACATTGTAAATCAGTGAAGTAGCAAAATAAAGCAAATTATACTTATACTGAGCATCTGTAACGTCTACAATGTCTTAGATATAGGTACACTCATAATCAAAATAACTTAAGATTTAGTGTCATTACAACAAGCTCAAATTCGGTATTAAATCATATCACTACTACTATTAATCAAATTCTCACTATTATCAATCATATAAGTAGCAAAGTAAATTAGATTATAATTAAACAGAGAATTTCTAACATCTACAGTGTCTTAGTTTTAGATAAACTTAGATTTAGATCAACTCATAGTCAAAATCTCGGCTCATATCCATATCACCACTTGTCTTGTTCACTTTGGTCGTACTTTCCGTGAAATAAAGGAATGGATACATATATAGGGGGTCCCCATTTAACATCAGGGTTCCGTTCCTAGACAGCTGACATAAGTCAGATTTTGATGTAAGTTGGAAAAGACCTAAATTTGAACCTAGAACCCCCAACCAATGTTAAAAATAATTCATGTAAAACCTCGGAAAATAATTCAAGTTCCTAATCTATGATATAAAAACAGGAAAACTATAGCTAACAGTATTGCTTACCTTTGCTTGTGTACCCTAAAACATAACAATAGTGTGATTACTCTACTGTACAATATTGCATACCTTTACTCGTATGGTCAGCTTGCACACTGTAAGAGGCGTTGCAAGGGAGGAAGAGACTGACTTATTGGGAGGTGGAAGCTGGAGAGGCAGCTGCTGAGGAGATTGGGGCAGGTGAGTTTGGAGAGCCAAATGAACATACAGCAGTTGATAGAGATACTGGGGCAGGTGAGTCTATAGAGGTAGAGAGTACAGGATCAGTTGGTGGGGGATCAACCTTCATAAAGAATTGGTCAAGGCAAGTCTAGAAGGATGCCCTCTTCCTCAGTGGACATCAAAGGAGTAGAACCTTTCACGTGGTCACGGATGCGATCTTTGTCTTTGATGATCGTGGCCGTGGTCGTTCGCGCTAATCCGAGATTGCGGCCAATGTTCATAGAAGATTCTCCCTTTTCAGCACGTTTACTATTTCAATTTTAATTTCTATGGTGATGGCTTTTCTTTTCTTCATAGCACTGCCATCAGAACTATCACTTACATGCTTGGGAGACATAGTAATGTCAGTAATGAGAGAGCAGATAAAACACGAGGCACAATGTGGCGGGCGGGAATAAACTTATTGTGGTTCTTCTTCCTCTTCAAACGCCCCATAATGCCGTATTCTTACACGACGCTCAACAAACTATTTTGAATAAAGCCGTATTAATAACTGTGTTTGGTATTTTTTTTTAAATTCAAAATAATCCTTCAGTATAACCAAATATGTAAACAAATAAAGTCATTAACTTGATAAATATGAATAAGACGAATCGCCATACTTCTTCTTCTTCGTCTACATCTTTTCCCACTTTTATGTGGGGTCGATGTAAAAAACAGGATTCGGTTTTATGTCACGAACTCCCTTTTCTACTAAGGGCTAGGACGGTTGCCTTCTTACGAAGGACTTGTTTTGGCAGATGTAATCGTTACCCTGAGTGTATGCCCTTACTAACCTCAGTCCCTGACGGGGCGCAAACTCTCGACCTGCCGCCTCAGAGTCGCAGACGCTACCATTTTGCCACGGAGACTACTAACCTAACTTAACCTAACCTATAAATGCCCTTGTGGTGGAATATATGTCTTACGGCGAATTGTCCGGCCACACGTGTTGCTAGCTGTGTATTCGTGTGTATTTCAAATACTCTTGGAAACTGACGGCCCTATATGTGTTAGGATTTACAAATAAGAGGGATCTCTTCATAAAATTCTCTCTCTCTCTCTCTCTCTCTCTCTCTCTCTCTCTCTCTCTCTCTCTCTCTCTCTCTCTCTCTCTCTCTCTCTCTCTCTCTCTCTCTCTCTCTCTCTCTCTCTCTCTCTCTCTCTCTCTCTCTCTCTCTTGTATCCATTTGAAGCATTATTTGTATGAATTCATGTAATGTCTGACGCCTTGGCGCAATAAATTAATAAAATAAAAAATTTCTCTCTCTCTCTCTCTCTCTCTCTCTCTCTCTCTCTCTCTCTCTCTCTCTCTCTCTCTCTCTCTCTCTCTCTCTCTCTCTCTCTCTCTCTCTCTCTCTCTCTCTCTCTCTCTCTCATTCACTAGAAAACTTCTTTGCAGGATATAAGGAAGTACCTTTTAGTTTAAGAATAGTCTATAATTGGAATTCGCTATACTAACAGAATTCATAGTTGTAAGGACAAATATAATAAGTATCATTGAGTATAAAAATGGAACTGACCAGGAGATGTGGAGTTACGAGTATAGGACTTTCCCGTAAGCACAATTAGGTAATGACACTCATCTCGTTAAAGAGAATCAGATGCAGGAGATAAACATACAAGATTTGTAATTTCGGAATTTGAGCTCTTATGTATGTACCTGTTTTATTCCTCCTGTAACTAAGAAAGAGTGAGTTTGTTTTTTTTTTTACACAGTTAATCCACTAACAATAAACGAACAGGATTTGAGCATTTTAACTTCTTCCAGGGGGTCCATGTTGGAGCATCAGCAATGCATGTCAGTAATGTTGACGTAGGAACGTCCATCACTCCAGAATAAGAAGATATTGACGACGATGGTAAAGACGAAACGTTTTTGGGGCAGGATCCTACGAATGTGTCATATTTAAGGATATTCTCCATTCTTATTTTGAAGACAGCTAGAGGTAGTCCTTTTTGTCCCTAAGAAAATAATAGGTATAGCAAATAATGTTAAATAACTTTATATCATCAGAATTCTCATTGTCAAGTGGCATCATCGTTGGAAGCAAGACATTCATCTGTGTTCTTTAGATTGTTAGTATTTTTTTTATTCTTTTTTGGTCTTGTAGGATGAACTTTATATTTACACATAAGGTGAAAGTATAACTTTTCAGTACCAGAAATTTTGTTTTATATTTTATGTATGTGTATACGGGTATATAGGTTATTTAGTTATTTTTATCTGCATTTTATTTTTCAAGTGACTGTAAGGCATTTACAGAAACTCTTTTAACATACACCCCCCATGACTTTAGCACTCTACAGGTTGCTCTACCAGTCTGCTTCCATGAGATGTACAAGAATCTTACTTATGAGCTAGAATATTTTTTCATTTTGTTTTCTAATGGTGCATGTCATATCTGCTATTCATTGATATAAAAAAAACAGTAACTTATTATTATTATTATCATGTTTTTACTAGTGCTGATTAAGATATCCACATGTATGGCAGTATTATTTACCTCTTCATTCCATATCATTGCCAGATCTATCTCAGGAGTTTATTTGTCATTGCAACTTATTGTTTTTTCCTTAGGCAGTAGAGATCTGTACATTACCACTGTGAGTGTGGAGTATATTACGTGTAGTAATCAAATTCATGGAAATAAAAGCGTTAGGAATGGAGTATCTAATCCATTCCTAACGCTTTTATTTCCATGAATTTGATTTATGGAAATAAAAGCATGGGGAGAAATATCTTTTAGGAATGGAAAATCTAATTAATACGGGCCAACACTCGTCAGGGAAAAGTTGCTTCCTTAATAGTACAAGAACTCAACCATATTTATTTTGCATGTTTGTGTACAGTATATTGATTTGCCTTTTGTTTCTTATGGAGCATAAACCCTTCCTTGATATTCCTCATTTGAATACTCAAATTTGCATCTTATACAAAAAACTATCTGATTTTGAAGTTGCATGATGTTGGAATATATTTATACTGTATATTAGCATGTGAACAATATTCTTCGAGGAAATTATTTATGAAATGAAGGATTATTGTGTATATTACCATATTTGTTTTGAAGTTACTTGGAAGATATAAGATTCTTGGATCTACAAAGGCTAGTCAGTAGAACTATGATTGTATATGAATCTTGGAATCTTTTGTATTCCTTCTGAATAGGCTCATGTGAAAAAGAAGTGGATTGTTGAGTGATGAAAATAATCTCTGTAAAGCATAGTATATCATTTCTAGTTTTATTTATTTATTTCATTACAGTACTTGCCAATAATGTTTAGGCATTACTGTGATGTTGAAGCTACCAGTGTATGAGAGTTAAGAGGAAATGGTTGTAATATGAAGCTTAAAAAGCTACTTTAAATATTATATTGTAAATTTCAAGAAAAGATTAGCATTAAGTTTTATACCAGAGATGCTTTACTGCATTTAACTACAATTAGGGATATTGAATATTAGTATTTTGACAAAGAATGAAGGAAAGAAATGAAAATTTTGATAATAGCAGTGTACATATTTCTAGCATCAGAAGCTTATTGAAGTTAATTCTTTGGACTTCAGAAAATTTATAATGAGTAACATTGTAGGTAGCGGACATCATTTTGGATCTAGCAGATTCTGTGATAGATTTTGCTTGAATTAAAAATATCTTGATAAGATCTAATCACCATGTTCACGTTGTTTCAGATATCTCCTCTTATTTTTTTTATTTCCATCATTTGTTATAATTTATCAGTGATATTCTTGTTCAAATTGTTCAAAACCTATATTACACCTTGGAAGTTGATTGCCAGGCAAAGTAAAATCAGTAGATTGTTTTTCAATTTGTAATGTACGAATAAAAAGTATAAAAAGAATATGTACCAGAGGGAAATTGATTGTTTGTCAAAAGTTATCAGCCTTAGTGTGTTTAGAGTCTTCTTGTATTGAAAACAATAATTCACAGCTCACAAATACTTCAGGTAAACTTCTCAAGAGTGAATGCTTTTATCTGTACAAAAAATGTGGTGATACACAGTAACCCACACCCGTGTGAAGAAGCAGTTGGTTTGTGTATTGGTAAAATAAAACATATAGTTTATTAGTACTGCGAGGTAATGATGGAACGGAAAGTACAGGAAAGTGTAAGACTGTATTTAGATATCTCGGTATCATGTCTGCTAGTAAAAAGATCTAGTTGTATGGTCAGAAACTTTTGCAGATATATTTTGTGTCAAGTGATAATGGCAAATATTTTGTTGTCAATAGTAAATTGATTTATATATATATATATATATATATATATATATATATATATATATATATATATATATATATATATATATATATATGTATATATATATATATATATATATATATATATATATATATATATATATAGAGAGAGAGAGAGAGAGAGAGAGAGTTTTTTTTTTTTACCCCAACCGGGACTCGAACATAGTGGCATTCAGATAGAATGCGTTCATTCCTAAGTATAGCAGATATAAGCTATAAGGATGGATTCCTTCTAACCTTCTGTGGTGTGTAGTTGGTAGCGCCTTGACTTAGTTATTATAAGTCCTAGGTTCGAGTCCCGGTCGGGGTAAAAAATGATTCATGTTTTCACATATGTAATGTGCTTATTTGGTTATTGTATGACCCGAATGAGATTGGGAATTGAATTAAATGCGAAAATGAAGCCACGAGTAAGGTTGGGGAATCTTTAATATGAACATAGTGGCATTCAGATAGAATGCGTTCATTCCTAAGCATAGCAGATATAAGCTATAAGGTTGAATTCCTTTTAACCTGCTGTGGTGTGTAGTTGGTAGTGCCTTGACTTAGTAATTATAAGTCCTAGGTTCGAGTTCCGGTCGGGGTAAAAAATTATTCATGTTTTCACGGATTTAATGTGCTTATTTGGTTATACCCTGTATATATATATATATATATATATATATATATATATATATATATATATATATATATATATATATATATATATATATATAGATAGATAGTCGCCGTGGCTCAATCGGTAGCGTCCGCGACTCTGAGGCGTCAGGTCGAGGGTTCGCGCCCCGTCACGGTCTGAGGTTAGCAAGGGCATGCACTCAGGGTAACGATTGCATCTGCCAAAACAAGTCCTTCGCAAGAAGGCAACCGTCCTAGCCCTTGGTAGAAAAGGGAGTCCGTGACGTAAAACCGGAACCGGAACTCATATATATATATATATATATATATATATATATATATATATATATATATATATATATATATATATATATATATATATATATATATATATATATATATATATATATATATATATATATATATATATATCTGTGTGTGTGTAACTGTGTGATAATATTTCGTCATCCCACTTGTATTGAGCGACATGATAAAGAAAACCCACAGGTAAATTATGTGAAGCCAGCAGATATTGCATCATACAACTCTATGAGACTAGTAAAAAGAAAAGAAGAAGAAAAAACCGGAAATTTGTTTTACATAGACTCAAATAAGGCGAAGCCTTCTTAAGGAGGGTATAAACCACAAAAAAAGTTAAAGTAAATACATTACACGAAAGCGTTCAAATAAAAGAATATATAAATTAAGAATTCCCTGAGTGAACTTATATATGGCGTTGCGAAAAGCAATATAAACATTTATGGGATTATTCACCAATTTTAAGCTTAAGACTCTTCATTGCTTGGGGAATGAATTGTGAGAATTCCAATCAGATAATAAAAAAAAAAAATATGAGTCAAAATACGGCATAGCATACTTTCGAAAATATTACACCACGTTATTTAATTACTTAAAATAAAAATATCGGATTAATATCTGATGGAGCTATTAAAATACAAATATAAAATGGCAATTTTTGTAATAGTTGCATATTTAGGTCAATTTATTTATATATTGACATAAACACCAACAGAAAATTATATGAAATAAATAGAATGGAATAAAGTAGAGATAAAATATCAATAGTATCTGGTCCAATGGTTCTGCAGAATATATAAAGAAGACGTGACAAACAAAAGCAGTGACCACGTCGCATCTGTGCGTCCGGGGAAGAAGACCAGTGAAATGTCAGAAAAGCAGGTTGATTGATAAGGAATTTTCTTCTTTTGTATGGGAGATGGTGATAATCAGGTTATTAGCTCGTGCAAGCTCTTTCATTTCCCCAAAAGATCTTTCGACGCGAACATACGCAAAGTCAGCTGCTGCTCTGAGACGGGTTGGTACATACCTGCCTCACGAGGAGTCCTCGTTGCAATTCTATTTATTTATATATTTGCATGAAATTGATCGCTGGGAGAGAGTGAGCTAATTTCTCTGTGTATTTTTTAATTATTAATTTTTGTGTGTGTTTTAGTTTTGTTTTTAGGTCTTTTTTGCACAGTGAAAAGGTGAAGTGTCCAGTGTTCTTGAAACTGGTACCGGTAAGTTATTTAATGTGGATATCACCCATATTATTGATGGAAAAAACTCTTTAATACTAAATTTATCTAAATTTAAGTATCTAGTATTTTTCTGACTGCCCTTTCTCTTGCCTCAGCTGTATATTAACAGGAAATGCCAAGTGGGAAATATTGAGTTTTGTTGCTGGTTCCTGCTATAATTACTACTAGCAGGGGAACCGGACACTAGTCAGAAGTCTGAGGGTCAAAGAGTAAGGACAGCTCATCAAGTGGGTTTCAGTGCTGTGAAAATATAACACTGAAGGATTTTCAGGATTTTTTTGAGTATTAGTTTTTAATGCCTTTATTGTAGGTTTTTACAGTCGGGTGATTATTGTGTGGGGACTTGGAGCACTTTACCGAGACAATTTTTTTTCAAGATACGTATGTATAGTGCACCCCAATATTTGTATCGGCGCAACAGTATTCATACATACACCCCGGTATAATATTTTACAGTAGTTATGATAGCATTGAGGATGTTTGGGCACTGACTTGATTTTCTATTCAGATAATTTGAGATGCACTATATTTTACTCCGATATCAAACCTAGGTATATTTTTAGAAGAGGGGATTACAAGGAAAACTTGGCTGTGGGCTTTAGGAAACAGGTTACAGTATTCTCCACTGCATCTTTTATCTTCTTTTAGTTTTCACTTTTTCAAATCTTTAAATATAGCATGATTGGTTACAATTTCTTATTTTCTTTATATGTGTTGTGTTAAGAATTTGTATCTTAGCCTGATCAAACAAGGAAGGTTATTGTCATTAGTAATAGTAGTAGTAGTTGTATTAGTAATAGTAGTAGTATGTGTTGGGGGAGAAACTATACTTTTTCTATTTTCTTTTGTCACAAAAACCTACTATGTGATATAGAGGAGCTTTGGTCTGGCGCTCTCAGGCTCCTTGAATATTCTTATCTTAATATGTAACATCTGACAGCTCAGGAAATGAAGGGTAGGGTATAATGCTGCATCTTCAACAGTGTCAAATGGTTTTTGGCTTTTAACTGATCTTCATTTTACGTAAATAGAAGTTACTGTGTCAGGAAAATGAAACATTGAATGATATTTCACGTACCAAGTAACTGCACTCATTGTCATAGTGTTGTATAAACCATTCCCTTTTCTTATTAATTGTTTGTGAAAATTCTTTTCACTGCTGTTTTTTTTTACTTGAATGTTGTTTGAAATGTGACGGTAGAGTGTAGATTATGGTGGGATTTTCATTTAGTATTTAGGTCAATGTAATAAATTAGAATTAGGATTTTGAAGTGTAAAAGTTATTATATATCCATATATCATTCGTATTTATTATTTTCTGAGTATCCATCATAAAAGGCCATTAATAGAGCATCTCTCCTGTATATATCTGCTCTAGTTTTTAGTAAAGATGAATTTGTGTGTGCTGTAAGACATCCAGCCCGTGGTATAGATATTCTAAATTTGAAATGTGGTACACATTTGGTCGATGCTGTCAGAATAAATAGAAAAGTTTGAAGGCAACATAAGAAACAACACTTTGAATGGCTAGCTCAGGTATTTGATAACTTTCATTTGCCTGCCTGACAATGTATGGCTATTGCCATTTTTCTGCTTAAGAGTGTGAATACACTAAGCATTACTGTGTATGATTACTTATATAGAGGAGGGTCATCTTGTCAGCATGTAAAATACACCTTCATAAGTATTTTGTTTAAGTTGAATTGCGACTTTCTGTTCTCTGCTTTAAGAGGTCTTGAACATATTACCATCGCAATATAAATGAGTATACACAGTAATCTTTCTGTTGTATATAGCCCTAGCAAAGCCGTTCTAATACTCTATATATATATATATATATATATATATATATATATATATATATATATATATATATATATATATATATATATATATATATATATATATGTGTGTGTGTGTGTGTGTGTGACACCGTCTTGGTGTCACACTCATAATATATATATATATATATATATATATATATATATATATATATATATATATATATATATATATATATATATATATATATATATATATATATATATATATATATCATGAGTGTGACACCAGAACGGGCCAAAAAATGAAAATAAAACTGCCCCCTTCGTACTTGAGCATGAAGAAAACATTAAGTAAATAGAAATGGAGAGTGCTGTGACTTGTAAGATGTCAAAGGATAGAAAGAGAAGTGTAACAAATATACAAGAGTATTTGGTGCTGATGTAGGCATTAGAATAAGAACCGTAACTTAAGGAAGACTTAACATCAAATTGTCCCGAACAGTCTTATATAAGTCCAAAATATATATATATACAGGGTGTCCTCGACCTACAACGAAGTTCCATTCCTTAACACGCATTGTAACCTGATTTTCCACGTAAGTCAGAACATTCCTAATAATCACAGTGGACTTCATAGGAGCAGAACCTTTCACATGTTCAAGGATGCTATCTTTTATCCTTGATAATTGTCGCCACTGTCGAACGGCCAATGTTTTCTCCCTTTTGTGAACATTTCACCATTTCTGATTTCACTTCCAAGGATTTCTTAATAATTTAGTTGAGATGCATCATATCCATGAATTGGTTCGTTAAAACCGATTGTCCATTGTTTCCGGCAGGGAGTCTTTAGTGACAACAATTACATTATGAAAAGAAGAGGAATAATGCTTTTAATCAAGGACTTCTTTAAGCTTAACATCCAGTGTGACAATGTAAAATACCGTGTATTGTTTCTTCGAATAGTTCAAATGACCTCACGTAGTATCTGGTGCATTTGCAAGTGCTTTCACAGCTTCCCACAAGCCCTTTCTGTATGAACTTTTTATGTGGTTGAAGTTCTTGATTTTTAAGAAACTTGGTCCAGTTACAGTATATTTTGAAAGTGTAAGCCTTCTTGCTCCTCTTTATTTCAATTCTTATGTTTTTTAATTCCCTAGGAACAGTTTTGTTCAGTTGGTTTAGTTTACCTTCTTCAACCTCAAGTGTTAAAGCATCTCTTGGTATGCCTTTTCAAAAATGCACAAACCTTCGTGCTGTGTTTTTCTGTAGCTATGAAGTGAACTATAAACATTATATATTAAATATGTACTTTTGCTTTTAGCTGCACAATTATATTGTTTCCGTGTGTTATTACTGTGATTATGGTGATGTCTACCATATCAGATGCACTTTTAAGAAGTGAAAGAGTCCCCGTTAGGACCAACTTTCTTTGCCTCAGAATTTCGTATGTTGGATGTTTGCAAGTCCGTGTAAATTTGTGTTTTTAATGAATTGGAATAATTCCTGATTAAACTCACCATCAATGAAATGCATTTATATTACCTGTGCTTCATGAGAAAAGTTTCACAGTATATTCAAGTGATATAGTGAGAAAGAAGATAAAAGAATAATGCTCTTATTGGTAATCATGAAGTTGCCATCATCATAAGCTTGCCATGCAGAAGTGATTCTTAATGGCATGTTTTTTTCCATTTTAGCCTACTGTATACAGTCATATCTTGCCTTCCTTCAGTAATTCGTTTCAAGACTCGCGACATCGCTAACATCTTAGGTTTTTTATAGTTAAAACTTTTTACCATATGTTGTAATAAATTTAGAGTACATTTTAAGCTTTCAAAGGATTTAGCACTCTACTTTACACTTTAACTTTTATTTTAATTGTATTTTTTACTTACTTTTTTTAGGTGATATTTTATATACTTTACAAATAACCAATACATAATGTACATAATTTTCTTAGAATTTTTTAGATTTTATGTAGTTTTAGGTATTACTTTATATATTTTCACATTTTTTTTGTGATATTGCGCTTTTTGGTTTTTATTCGTGTTAGGTGATATTTTATGTGCTGCAAATTCCAGAATATACTATACACAGTGTGGCTCTAGACCTAGAGGTCAAAATATGAAGTTTCGCAAGAAAATTTCTATGTAGGATGTAAGGAAGTATTATTTTATGACTGTACAGTATATCCAGAATGTGGCTGTCAATAGTATTTGTGCCTCCAAATTGTGCTATGTTATAGTATTCATGTCTGAAGTGGATGTATAACTTCCTATATTGAATATGTACTGACACAGAATGAACAGCATTAGGAGAGATGCTCTTGCCATGATCTCATAGGATGAAAGAGCAATGATGGAAAGTATGCGTAGTATCAGTTTTTATGCCATTGCAACAGATTATGTAATTTTAGAATTTTATTGTTAACATTTCATGAATGATGAATTGCAGTGAAGATTAGGAGAGAAGAGAGATGGATCCCCAGGTAGATTTGGAAAACTTGGACCGTATATTACAAGACCAGAGTTACGTGGGCGGACATCAGCCTACTCAGAAAGATACCCTTCAGTGGCAAAACTTAAGGAATACCCCAGATTCCACACGATTTCCCCACGTATCTCGCTGGTATCATCACTTGGCAAGTTTTGGATCGGGCGTCAGACAATTTCCGGAGACTTGTGATGAATTAGTTAAAAGCAATAGTTGTGTTGAACAGGCCAGGTATGCTGATGATAATCTAAATAAAGTGATGAGGAAGGAAATGGAGAAAACTGGCAATGCGAAATGTCAGAATATCCCTGCTAGTCAGAAAGTTGTTGAGGTGAGAAGGCATGAAACCAATAGATATTGAGTGGTCTTTGTGTACTTTTATTTTTATTCTTTGCCTATCAGAGTAGATACGCTATATTTTGTCAGTGCATGTATTGCAAATGGTCAAATACTGAACCATGCACATGTTTATTACAATCTTTCTAATCATTGATTTACACTTCTCAACTTCTATGCTCAGCATATAAGGAAGTCATCTTTATTGAGTGCCACTTGTATTTCTGATATGGTATTGGTTTTATAATCACCATTTATAAAATGTTCATTTTCCCCTTTTAATGGCATTAGTGTATGATATGATGCATTACCATAGTGGTGTATTCAATGAATATTGCAGATATATTCCAAAATTTACTCTTAACAATCCTTTCTTTGCTAAAAAATAATTTATATACGTTGGAACATCAGTTTTTGAACAGAATTCGTTTCTGAAATTGTTCAAAAACCAAAGCAAATTGTTCCATAGGAATCATTGTAAATTAGTTTTACCCATTTTTGAACTTCAGATGATTGCTTTTTGAGCCTTTATAGCACTACTCCATGTATAATACTGTATACAGAAACAATAAAAATAATTAAATTATACACATTAAGAATATAAAATATACTGTATGCATGTATATACAGTACATGTATATAGATAAAAGTTGAACAAGATTTAAACTCACTTTTGTATGTATAAAAGAAAGTTGATGACGTAAGTGGAAGGTAATGAGGAAGGGGAAGGGGAGAGATTTAATTATTTACTTGTAACCTTTGCTTCTTTTGCGACATCAGATCCATTGATTGCCTCTTTATGTTTAGAAAAGTTTAGAACGTTGATTTTGTCATATTGATTTGCTTGGCAAGATCAAAGACATGAACACCACTTTCATGCTCTCCTTTGATTGCTTTTTTGACGTCTTTCATATCTCTAACTACTTTTCTCTTTTGTGTCAACGCTTGCTTTCTTTGGTCACGTGGTGGCATATTTGTTGATGTTTTATTCTAAAAATACTACAAAAAATAAAATTCAAGGAAAGGAACTGCAAATTTTTGTAGAGGTCTGCATTCAGTGGCGGCTGCTGCATAACTGAAACTCAGAGCCCGCTTGGTGACCGCATAGCCGATGCACTACATGAATTCCTGTTTGATTTCTAAAGCAAATTTAAAAATTAAAGCATATTTTGGTCTGAAAAAAGTTCAAAAACCAAATTATATATATATATATATATATATATATATATATATATATATATATATATATATATATATATATATATATATACACACACACACACACACAGGGGGTCCTCGTTTAACGTCAGGGTTTCATTCCTGACAGCTGACTTCAAGCGGATTTCAATGTAAGTCGGAATTCACCTAAATTCGAACCTAGGTTAAAAATAAATCATTTAAAACATTGGAAAAAACTCCATGTTCGTAATCTATGATGAAAAATACTAAAACTAATCTTTATAGTATTGCTCACCTTTAAAATAAACATTAATCTATAGAAATAAAGCTCTCATTGTAAGAACAGGTACTATATAATAAACCTATGCTTATACACAAAAATATCTGTACTGTATTGATTATTTTATCCTGATGCATAATAAACCTGTCATATACATAAGTCTCATGAATCTTGCTCCCCCAAGAAAACTATATCGTCCAATATGCAGGAGTTTCTCCCTTTTCAAAGGAAAAATTGCAACCACGGCAATATCCAACTCCTTTGTCGAGAGAAAAAAAATTGCAATACCACTGTTCAATCATCACATAGTTTGTGTCTGCCACTATCAATCACTTGCGTGTATGATACAGAAATTTTGATATTTTGCCATCTTGAATATTTCCAAGCAATTCACTCCTCTTATCAGTCACGTATAATTACTTGCACTGCAAGTAATTATCATAATATTATTAGAGATTAAGAAACAGCTCTTTAATTCAATGTAAGACTAGATATCCTATCCACCCTTCCAAGTTCTATATTTGTTTACTTTGTATGGGATGCGTGGAGACGAACGTAAAAGATGGTGCTTTGAAGAGGGAAAGGCGTATTTTTCTCAGTCACTATGAATTCTTTCAACACCAGCCAGTCTTGGGAAATTTTTGGGAAAAGAAAAGAATATAGTATGCTAGAGCACAAAGCAAATAAGAGAGGAAGAGTGCAGTTACAGAGTTTTTAGTGAGTTTGGGGTTTCAACCTTCTACAGTAATAGAGCCTTTAAAACAAATCGGCTCGATTCCAGGTGCTGAGGAGCCACAGTTAAAGAAGAACTATTGATGGGCTGTTTGGAGTCTCAATAAATACTCTTTCCACTTCACAAAACACAGTACAGTACCTTTATCACGGAAATTGCAGGGTCTTATATGCATGATAACTAGTATAGTATGTGTTTTCTTAATATATCTGTTATTTCTTTGCAGTATTGTCTCTATGTTGTTGCATCACAGATGTAGGAATATAAGATTAAAACTTGCTTTATATGTAGATTTCCTACCAAGAACAGAACATTTTAGGTTCAAGCTTTTTGATAATATTCTTACTGTAAGCAATGCAGTAAAAAAAAGGAATGAGCTTCCATTGTATTTTGTAACCTGTGTTTGTGTATTACAGCACACTTGAAGTATATCTTTTCTGTTTTCAGATGAAGAAGAAAGAAAAAGGAGGGGGAGGAGGAGGAGGAAAAGGTGCTACGGAACTCAATCCATGGCCAGCATACATCCAGGAACGCTTAGATCTGTGGGACAGGTTGAAAAAAGAGGCGGATGAGACATTGGCAGCCAAAGTCTCCGAGCCTATCCAGGTATATATTTAAGCTAGTAAAAGTGTGAAAATTTGATTGATTTGCACCTTTTGCTCATCATGCGTGTAGTTATTGATATTTGAAAATTTTATATCTTCTCTTGCGACATAAGATTTTCTCTTGAATTGTAAGTTGTATTTAGACATCACTGTTGAGTTTGACATTGTGAATACGGAAGAAATTTTGCCATATATTGTCTATTAATATTTATCGTCAACTTCTTGAGTTTATGCTTTAGAAAAGAGAGTATTGTCATCATTGTCATTAGCTGAAGCACCAGATATGCTTTTGTGCTTTACCTTATTTTTGTGAAGGATAATATGATGTTCTCGTCCATTTGGTAGGTCTTTTCTTGACAGTCATTCTGATGTAGATATAAGCTGACGTTTTGCAGTCTGCCATAGATTTTCTTGGCAGCTGTTGGCAAAGATTGGCTGATTTTATCTTTAATTAGAACTAATGTAAAAGCACCTCATATATTCTTGTCGTTTCATGTACTTTACATTATACCACTCACCTTACCTTATCTGAAGATCAGAGTAGATTTATTTTTCTGTTTTAAGATGCATATTATTATTATCATTATTTTTATTATTATTATTATTATTATTATTATTATTATTATTATTATCATCATTATCATTATTCAGTGATAGAAAGAGTGAGGGTACAGAGTATGTCAAAGCCCAGCTACATTGGTACTTTTGTTACAGTTGTGGGGTATGGAGGCTAAATACTGTATATAAGGAACTATTCCCACATAGTTTTTTGTTATATTTCTGGCCACCCTGTTTGCTTCAGTGGGCTATAGCACCACATATGAAAAAAAATTATAGTTTTGATATAAAACTACAGCACATGAGAAATTTCCAATATACTTTAGATATTACATTAAACATAACTGAAGATTATTGCCATCTGTAAATTTTTCCCAGATTACCTTACCTGACGGGACTGTGAAAGATGGAAAGTCGTGGCGCACTACCCCTTATGAAATTGCTCAGGGTATCTCTCAAGGATTAGCAGAGAATACTGTCGTGGCAAAGGTCAATGATGTTGTGTGGGATCTTGACCGTCCTCTTGAAGAGAGCTGTACTTTGCAGTTAATTAAATTTGACCATGATGAGGCAAAAGCAGTGAGTATTCTTTTAACACTTCTCAAAAAATATTGTTGTTAGTAGTGCTTGTTCCTTTTATGGTAAAATTGGATAATAGTTTTCTCCATTTTACTTTTGTATATTTAGTTTTGTTTTGCTGTGCAATAATCTTTATAGTCCTGGCTTGTTTCGCTATTATTTTGTACATGCTCTGATAGTGTATATCTTAAAATAGTCCCTGCCAGTAATTTCTAGTATAAATAGAGCTCCTTCTTAAGTTAAAGGTTGCTGAATCAGAATTGTTTGTAATGGGAGTACCTGTACATATATATTTGGGGCCTTTGATATGTAACTTCTTCCTTTTCCCTTTCGATCTACCTGATAATATGTTTGGTTATAGCAAGATTTTAGAGTTGTTTTAATTACCTGAACTTCGTTTTTTATTTAATATTGCATTGAATTATTTTTTTATATGCTTATAATTCAGGATCTTTGCATGTAAATGTCTGTTTCTTTTTTTAATTATTTAAGGTTTCAAAATCTGTCATGGTAAAAGAGTTACATTTGAATTCTTTTTTCAAGCTATATAAAAGAATTTTCAATTCTATATAAACATTTTCATTATCAAGGTTCTCTACAATATCAGACAAATTGTAATCACTTAATATCGGTTGAGATGATAGTCTCTTCACTAAAATTTCACTTGTAATTTTAAAATCTAAGTGATTAAAGTTAGCACAAAAATAATGTTCCAATCCTAAGCATACTAATCACTTCTCGTAATTAGATAAACGACAGGTTGGTAAATTAGTTATTTCTTTATCAGACTTTACAGTAGAAGGGGTGTGGAAGGCACCTACTTTATGTGGCTTCAGAGATTACATCATTGCTACATTTGATATATATCTCTCCACAGTTTTTTGAATTACATGAAGGATATGGTTTAAATCCAGCTAAAAGTCACAGAATGATGCACACCGATGAGATCAGAGGAAGCACTTATATATTTTTCTCTTAAATGTGAGCTCTTTTTCAATAAGGATCTTTTGTCATTCCTTATAAATCACTTGCATGTGAAGAGATTTTGTATGAGGTTTAAATTATATATTGTAGGAATCACCTCATATAGATTACATACATACATATACCTTGGCTGTTTCCCCCTTTAATTGGGGGGTAGCCGACATCAAGAAAGGAAACTCCCCTTCTTCTTGACATCTCGCAGGAGGTTGATACAAGGGGGGGATTCCCACTTTTCTAAAAAGAGCATTGTTCAATTTAATTTTCTCATTCCTTTTAAGGCACTTTTCCCATTTCTTCACATTCATCGAGGCTGCACGTCCATACCGCCTTGTCCTTTTTTTTCTGACATACCATTAAGTGTAGTCATAAGATCCAGTACGTTAAACGTTAGTATTGTGAAGTAATCATATGAACATTTACCTTTTTATCTTGTTAGTATGAAGAATCATTCTTACTACCCTTTACCTGCTTATCCTGTTTATCAGGTTTTCTGGCATTCTTCGGCTCATATTATGGGTGAGGCTATGGAACGCATCTATGGAGGTCATTTGTGTTATGGACCTCCCATTGAAGAGGGCTACTACTATGACATGTACATTGATGGCCAGGGAGTATCCAATCTGGACTTCCCAGCCATTGAAGATGTCATGAAGAAAATTACCAAAGAAAAACAACCCTTTGAAAGACTAGAAATGAAAAAGGCTGACCTTTTGGAAATGTTTAAATATAATCAGTTCAAGGTAAGTTACCTTAGAAAATTTATCATTATTCTTTTATATATATAAAATTCTTTGCACACATTAAACTTTATTGTAAATCGTATGTAGTCATTAGTTTATTTTGCTCAAGGTACTGTATGTTGTATTACTCTTTCTAATCTTGGGTCATGTACATAGCATGGACAATAGAAGTGTATCAAAATTGTATTTTCTTTCGACTTAGCTGCCCTTCTATTAGATAGTTATCATTTAACATATTGGTTTTTACGTTTTGCAATATATTTACTCCGTGTTTGTTTTTGTGCTGACTGACTTTCATAAGAAATCTCAGATTTTTCTACACACCTTGTAATTGAACTTGTGTAAAATATTCTTCATCTAGATATTTGGTTATTGGACACTTTCTCATTAAAAAAAATATATATTTTTAAGGGTGCATTATGGGGACCACTGTTGTGTAACTGGTAGAATTCTCGACCAGGGAGGTGATGGACCTATGTTCGATGCCATGGTGGTTATAGAAAATACATACAGTCTTAATTCCCCAGCTTCATTCCATCATAATTTACCCCCAGATGAGGAATAATACTGACATGGAAAAAAATGATTTAGGGTGCATTATCATATCCGACAGAGGAAATTTTTCTTCTTGTCTTTAAGCACTTAGATATTTATAAACTTTAGGGTTGAACGTAAAATTCAGGAAATTAATGGTTAAAAAAGGTTAGCTCGACTTTCACAGCTGTAGGATAAGTATTGTGTCGCATTTCTTGCTAATATTTTTTTTATGAATTATAAATATGTGTTGATTTGATTTTGTTTTTTCCTCTGGCTTGTCTATACCAGGTTCGACTCTTGAATGAGAAAGTAACCTCCGACACTACCACTGTATATCGTTGCGGTCCACTGATTGATTTATGCAGAGGCCCACATGTCCGTCACACTGGAAAAATTAAAGCATTTGCTGTAAGTTTCTACATCGTACGCTTCCATAGGCCCACACCTAACCATTTTATAGTGTGTTTACACACTTGATTTTTCCTTTTTTTTTTTCTTTAATAATAGTAACTAGGGCAACAACAAAAAACATTTAAGAAAAGTAGCAGCTTAAGAACTAGGCTGATATAAGAGAAATTAGGAGTGTTGCGACATCAAATTTGAATTGATAATAATTGATGAATAACGAATATGCCAGAATATTTGGTGTACATATAGGCATAAGAAAATAATAGAATATATTCAGTATATATTCTAGAATATCCTTGTAGCAGATTTATATTTCTAGAATATTTTCATCTTTCAATTTGTCTTGTTCTGTATTTACATCATTATTATTATTATATATATATATGTATGTATGTATGTAATCTCGTAATTGTGCTTACGGAAAAGAGCCCATATGCTAGTAACGCCTCCATCTTTTGGTTGTTCCATTTTTATACTCAATGATACTTATCATATATGTCCTTAAAGCCATAAATAGAGTTAGCATTAACTATCTCTTCGCTTAGCAAATTCCAATCATCAGCTATTCTTACACTAAAAGGTACTTCCTTACATCCTGCAAAGAGGTTTTCTTACAAAGCTTCAAACTATGCCCTCTAGTTTTAGAAACAGCCATATCAAAATATCGATCCCTACCCACTCTTTTTACTGTATACTTGTACAGTGCATAAAAAATGTCCTAAAGCAATAAGAATGATCTTATAGAAATGAATGTTAAAATATATAATTTATAAAAATCATATAAAATCATATAAATATAAAAAATATGGTGTATGGTATGTACTGTACATTTGAAAAGTATAAAAAAAAATCACCTAAAAATCAATGACAAGTGCAAAATCACATGAAGATAGATGTTAAATATATAGAATTATGTATAGAATCATTTCAAAGCTCAAATATATACTGTAAATTTTATTAAAAAGCCAGTAAAAATGTTGAACATTTGAACATATTATTGTGTTAGCAAAGTCATGGTATTGCTTATGAGGACTTATAGGGGTCTGATGATTTTTAAAGGATTGATTCAACTTGGGTTGTGTTTTCAACTCCAGCTATTTAGTCTTCAAATGAATTAACGACATAAGGCAAGGTACGCCTATATTAGGCTCTATAGATTGCCAACTTGAGTAATTAAATGAAGATTATGAGGTGAAAGACTCATCATCTTCATTATATGTGATATTTCTGCTAATATATATATAAAATGTATTGTTGCGTTCTTTTCCTAGGTGACCAAGAACTCGGCTTCCTACTGGGAGGGGAAGAGCGATGCAGAGTCTTTGCAGCGTATCTATGGTATTAGCTTCCCTGACCCAAAACAACTTAAGGAGTGGAAACATTTCCAAGAGGAAGCGGCTAAACGAGATCATAGAAAACTAGGTAACGATATATTACTCTTCCCTTCTGCCATCTACGTACATATGCCACAGTCCCCTTTGTAAGAGGAATTGCCAAGTCAGAGCACACCAACTCATTAGATGATCCACTCATCCAATACTTCTCATCTTAATACCATAGGGATTAAGGGTTTCCACCACCCCACCACACTGGTTGGGTTATGCAGTTCCTGTGTTGATTATCAAAAATGCAAAATTAAACACAGACTTGTCTTTATTTCCATATGTTCATGATGGTCTCCTATTTGATCCCTTGTGGTTCAGTCAAACAATTTGCACATGACACAGCTTCTTAAGCATTTATCCATTGTATTGATGGTGACATATTAGTACAGTTACACTGAATAGTCTCCCTTTTCTTTCCCTGTCTACCAATTATAGTCATGCAGTGCTGTGTATTTATTCAATATGGTAAATGATTAAAACTTATGTATCAGTCTCTTCATTCAACTTATTCCTCTTGTTAAGTTATTAAAACTTTTGTATCAGTCTCTTCATTTAACTTATTCCTCTTATTAAACTTTTCTGCTTACAAGTTTTACTAATTCTCACAAGCACATAAAATGTTCATGTCTTACTTTATCTTTAAATATTTACTGATGAGTTCAATGTCTCTCTAATCATTAGGTCTGTCCTATACCATGCCCTATCGTCTCCCATATATTCCTTTCATTGCCAGATCCATAGGGTAGTATAAAATACTATCTTAACTTTTATAATATCAACCATTAACTTTTTCGTCCCTTATCTCCTCATGACTTGACACTTATTCTACTCATTTCATCTTGTCTTATTGTCTTTTCTTTTTCACACTTGAAATCTCTCCCATCATGCCAACTTTCTCTTTTCTTTAAACTGTCTCCAACTCAGTTTCATGAGATTCACTTTCTTGTACCAAGCAGTTTAATCAAATATCATAAATCCTTGTCGTGACCAAAACTGTATTTTTTTGCTGTTTATAGTGAGGCAGCTGAATGCCCATTCCTAACTCTCTCTCTCTCCCTCTCTGTCGCCTCACGGCAACAGAAGAATTCAGGAGCAGAGGGATTGCCATCACCCCAATTGCGCAACCACATAGTTGTTTTATATGCCTTACAGGGCATATGTGACTGGTACATGGTATTGTTAGCCTATACGTATTAGTATATATAGCAGAGTTTATATACTAGGGACTTCATAATATGCAGTATGGCCTTAACTGTTATCTACTCTTTCCAGGTATTCAGCAGAAGCTTTTTTTTTTCAATGAACTGAGTCCTGGTAGCTGCTTCTTCACTCCCAGAGGGGCTTACATTTACAATACCTTGATCGAGTTCATTCGTGGCCAGTACAGGAAAAGAGGTTTCCAAGAAGTGGTTTCTCCTAATATTTACAACACAAAACTTTGGGAAACCTCTGGGCATTGGCAGCATTACGCAGAGAATATGTTTTCCTTTGAGGTTGAGAAAGAAAAATATGCACTCAAACCTATGAATTGCCCTGGACACTGCATTATTTTTGGACACACCAGTAGATCGTGGAGAGAACTACCTCTTCGCATGGCAGACTTTGGCGTTCTTCATCGTAATGAATTTTCAGGTGCACTCACTGGTTTGACTCGAGTAAGGAGATTCCAGCAGGATGATGCTCATATATTTTGTGCTCCTGAGATGATCAGAGCTGAAATTAATGGTTGCTTGGAGTTCCTTTCTGCCGTTTACAAGACTTTTGGATTTGAATTCATGTTGAAGTTATCAACTCGACCTGAAAAGTACCTTGGAGAACTAGAAATGTGGAATAAAGCTGAGGAGCAACTGAAACAATCTCTTGATGACTTTGGAAATGAATGGAAGCTCAACCCAGGAGATGGAGCATTTTATGGACCAAAAATTGATATAACCGTCACTGATGCCTTACGAAGACAACATCAGTGTGCTACAATTCAGCTTGATTTCCAACTTCCAATTCGCTTCGACCTCCATTATGTATCCGAAAATGGAGAGAAGAAACGGCCCGTCATCATCCATCGGGCAATATTAGGCTCTGTGGAACGCATGATTGCCATTCTTACTGAGTCGTATGGTGGAAAGTGGCCATTTTGGCTCTCACCTCGGCAGTGTATGGTTATCCCCGTTGCACCCCCATTTGATGATTATGCAATCAGTGTACAGCAACAGCTTCACGAGGCAGGATTTCAGTCTGATTATGATACTGATCCAGGTGATACCATGAATAAGAAAATCAGAAATGCTCAGCTGGAGCAGTATAACTTCATATTGGTTGTTGGGGAAAAAGAGAAGGCCAATAACACGGTGAATGTGCGTACCAGGGATAATAAAGTTCATGGTGAGCACAGTATCGCTGATGTCATTGAAAAATTGTTTGCTCTTAAGAAAAATTATGTCCTAAACTGGGAAGATTCATTTTAAGTTGTTTTGCTGCAATAGATAGTGTAATTAACGGTTTATAATATCATAGCGTGAAAGATTTATCAGGTCTGCATTTTATCGCCCCTTAATCGCTCTCAGGGGCATGACATGCCAATGAAATCACTGTTTAATGGAAGTATTTATAATTTAAAATTAGGTCTAACAATAAACTTGATATTTGAAATTTAACAAAGTTTTTTATCCCTTGTATGAGAAGATACTGGAAATTAGATAACTATAAATTCTTAATTTCTATGTATTACAGTGTTCTGAGAAATATTTGTACCTCTTGACATGTTCATAATGCTCATGTAGAGTGCAGTAATCTGACAAACACTGCTGTGTATCCCCATGCAGTCTGTAATAATATGATATACTTCTGCCTACAACCTCACCTAGAGAATTATGAACCAACTTATAAATACTGATGTCGGTTTTGGACGAGGAAACCCTCCAGATACAGGAGGCCATTATAGGGCACATTTGAAGACAAAATTGGAAAATTTTATTGAGTGCATAAAAGCATAACTTCAGAAAAGAATGGAATTCCAACCCCCTCTTCCATACCCTTTTTGCCACTTCTTTCAACATGTAGTAGGAAAACCAGACCGGAAGGGCAAAAGCATAAGGCATAAATAATTAGAAAAAACATTGGTAAAAATATAAAAACTCTACATTCACTTGTGTGAAATTAATATCTCAAATTTACATTAAAACCTAATCTCCTTCTCAAGATAATGTAGTGTTCTGTTACTGCAGCTAAACACTCAGCAGCAAGTGAAGACAGACTAAACTTCATCCAAAAGCATATTGCTAACCACCGAACTGTTAGTACCTATATTGTATAATTACATCCAAAAACAACTGTATCATGCTGTACTTGCTTGTTTGTGACAGTGACCTTAAGATTTTATATATCATCACTACCCTATAAATTAAAACTGTACATAAAGTGAAAAGTAAAGCCCAGCAATGAAGAGGAATGATGCTTACAAGTAGATGTGTCCAGGAACCTAATACTGCTGTCAAGGTAAAATAATAGGCAATTATGCATAATGCAACTACTGTAATCCTAGCAAAGACGCAGTGAATAAAATGCATGCTGTACCAGCTCATGATCATTCTTGTGGAGAAGCCACAAAATAAGGTATCAAGCTGGAGAAGGGGTAAGGTATCAAGCTGGAGAAGGGGTAAGGAATCCAGGTGGTTAAAAAAGAAATAATCAACAACTGGAGATCCTTACCCGACTATCATGTACTTCTTGGGATGCAACTACAAGAGAGGATTCAGAATCAAGGAAAGTTAAATAAAGAAGCTGGTAAGAGGTATGAAAGTTAATGAGATATTTATCTACAATATGTTGGAATGAAATATAAGTAATCTGACGCTTTCCTAACCAGAGGCCAAGAGTTTTTGCTGGCAAGACCAGAGACTCCTTATATTTACTGTTTTTTGTTATCATAATTCATGCAATATAGTTAAGATAATAGGATTTGTTACTGCTCCTTTGTCTTTATACGTAACAGCTCCTAATCTGTAAATTCCAAGAATGAAAACAAGTAAAACAGGCTCTCTATCAGTCAGGACGCAAGTTCAACATCTACTGCATAAAACGAGTGTAAACGAGTGGCTAGTCACAAAATCAAAATATATATACAGTGGTGACCCCCAACCCACGAACAAATATTGACCCCAAACCACAAACAAAATCCAACCCAAGAACACAAATATGTTGGCAAGCCACCATGTGTCCCACTCGCCTGCTTTCAGTTCTGCATTGGTGCCCTTGCTGTGTGGTTTGTTTATGATCTGTTCATAGTTCTTGCTTTATTTTCCAGTTTTACCTTTCATATAGCCCTTATTATGGCTCCTAAGAAAGTTAAGTGTTTGTGATATTGGGGGGACTCTCCTTCCAAAAATTAGTCCACCTCCTCCACCACCATCCATGTATGCCAGCAACAATCATGCACAAAGGTAAATACAGTACTGTTTCTTACCTACATTATTGTTTTTTACCGACAGTATGTATTCTTTCCTACTGCATTTGTTATTAGTGGGAGAATTTAGCAATTTTTCCTAAGTGCTGGACTTTGCTATTTTATACTGGGTATCAACTAGTGTATACCTGAATATGTACATATTTTACTTCAATGGAGTAGAATTCCTTTCTATAATTAATGTAATTTTCCTTTTACAGATGAAAAACATTTAAACTGTATTATAATTTATGTTTTTAGTGACTAAAAACTTTTAAAATTAATATTTATTGTGACCAGGAATGGATTAATTGAATTTACATGATTTTCAATGGGAAAAATAAATCCAACCCAAGAACAGTTTTTGGGAATGGATTAAGTTCGTGGGTTGGGCTCACCACTGTATATATATATATATATATATATATATATATATATATATATATATATATATATATATATATATATATATATATATATATATATATATATATATATATATATATATATATATATATATTATTGGAATGATAGTCTGAAGCACCATAATATCAAGTCATAATAGTACTGTTCATACATGCAAATACAAATGGCTGTAATACTCTTTGGAATAGAGTGGACGAGCGAGAGGACATACCCATTCATTGGAAGGCCACTAGCCTCTTCCTCTAGTTTCCTGGGGATAGAGGCACCACATACTTCAAAGCCACAGTGCTTGTGACACCTACATTGAGAAGTAGGGCAAATAAACACATTTCGTCCATTTTGCTATTTATTATCACAGTGAATAATGATACTTGCTCAGACCTGATATCCAGTATTATTTAAAAAAAAAATTTACTCATAAAATGAAAGATATACACAGCTACTTCTACAAATCTAAAGTATCTTTCTTTTTATGTTTAATTATTTTTAATTACAATCCATAGTGAATATATGTTCATCTGTCACTAGTCCTCAACCAGTAAAGAATAAAATTTCTTCTTTTTATGCATATGAATGAAATTATTTTTCCAATGTTTTCTAAGGTAATGTCAGAGTCCAGAACACAATAATATGTAATAATGTTAATATAAAGTTAGTGTTACACATTACACACATGAAACAGGCATGATTAAAACTATGTACAGCGTATGTGCACATTTCACAAAGATATATAATGATTCGTCTAGTAATATACCTGTAATACGTTATGATTGCAATCTAAATATGTATTATTTTATTATATATTTTGTACATTTTAAAGAAAATGAGGAAGTGAATGAGAGCTGGTGAATGATAAGATGCCAACAAAAATAATGAATGACAAAAATAGATTGACGTAAATAACACAGTAATATCATAAAACACAATGATGATTTCAATAATACTTGTATATTTATATTGGGAGAAAATCTATTTGATACCCAATGATAAAGAACCACCTCTGTCTTCTGGCTAAATCTCAAAAGGCAATCAGTGAACACCGTAGCATTTTAGAACACGTTAAGCTATAGAAGTATAATATCAATTGTTCCATGTTTTGTACATTGACCACAAGTATTTATCTAATTGGGTAATCAGCAGGAGTGATTGGGCAATATATTGTTGAATTTCAGTAGCAGTGCACATGTTAACAATAGCGTTGCTTCACATCCAGATAGTTAAAAATTATTAATGCGAGAACAACTGATTATTAAAGAATATCAATATGTTTATGTGCATCTGTATTTAGAGAATTTAAAAACTGCCACATTGTTAGTAAAATATTTCCCTTTTTTTGGGGGGGAAAGTGTAATATGAACTCTCTTGTTTATTAGTTAGTTTAGTTTTCTCTGTACATTGAATATTTCATAAGTAATAGGGATATATAAGTCAAAATTGCACAATACGAATAATAATGACTGGACATAATTCTCATTTCAAGAACAGTATGATGTGAAACGGAGTTCTGTTCAATTAGTAACAAAGTGAACAGTTATCTGAGGCTGATATTATGCACACACTAGAAGGATATGCCAAAAATTCTAACATTATAAAAATACTTCAACTTATACACCAGAATGAGTTCATTATGTATATGCCATTTTATGAATATACAAACCTGTGGCCCAAACGAAAATATACGAAAAACACATCATACTTCAAATAATTTCTGGTCTAAAAACCAAAAACATTAGTATTATAGTTTCTCAGGCAGAAACGATCACAGAAAAGTTGTCATCCTAATTCTGAAAATATATATTGTAAAGAAAGACAATTTCATGGAAAAAAAAAAGTATTTCTGCTTTCAGAGGTCTAAGAGAGACTTAAATTTGTACAGTGCCTTATTTAAGAGCAAAATTGAACTGTAATGCTTCATAGTGAAAATGATAAAATGATGAAAATGATAATATTCTCGATTTAAATGAGCACGGTATATCTGGCCTGGATATTTATATCCTGTCTGTATGTCTAGTAAACAGGACACACTGCTCTTACATGCACAATACCAATGAAGACTGTACATATATGTATGAATACTACTCTAAAACAAAAACCTTTTCAGGTAATCACACATATATGCATGTAGTTAATACAGTATATGCTCATGCCATATACATATTTTCTACCTTATCACGACAAGCAACAATATCATCTGAAGCACAATACAAAAGCATAAATACCTGTACATTATATGCCATAAATATCATTAATAGTATAAACAATATACAGTGTATCCTTATAAACAGAAAGATTTTATAAAGAAAAAAAAAAAAAAGACAGAGAGGGAGACAGTAAAAAACTATAAACTCTACATGAAAAGAAAGAATGTCTTCAAAGGAGACAAGGATGTTGTAATACAAGTAGTGGATTTCTCTTCAATCAAAGAATGAGACTGATAAATCCCTCTCAAAAGAGTGAAGAGGATCATGGAGCATATATTCACCAGCAGCCTTCCCACTACTCTATGGCAAAGATTGAGGGATAAGGCCCACCTGTTTCGTCAGTCGGGTCGCAGAATGTCCTTTTTAGGGATCACTTCAATCACCAATACCTGTTTATGACAGGCACAAAATAAATCGATATAATGACAATATCATGAATATTAACTTTCATAATAAGTTGTATTTCATAGATCAAATTTATTTGCATTCTGCAAAATAAGCATAGTATATATATATATATATATATATATATATATATATATATATATATATATATATATATATATATATATATATATATATATATATATATATATATATACACAGTATTTTTAACAGTAGAAAAGAAGCTTGAGTTGATCAGAAAATAATGCGGTGAATTTCACTCTCTCTCACTCTCATCCCCTGTACATACCAAATGTCAACTTATAAACAACTCGACATATGAACAACCGTTTGGGAAATAACTCGTTTGTAAGTTGGGAAGCATCTGTGTGTATATATATTATATATATATATATATATATATATATATATATATATATATATATATATATATATATATATATTCAGCTCGATGACGAATAGTAACAATCATACATGTGTATGTCCCAAGAATCTAACAATACTATTTAAGTCTTTGATATGCCCATTCTTGGTACAGTTAACCATTTATTTATTGTATGGAATAGCTGTCCTATTTATCTCCTCCCTCTCCTTGTTAAAAGGCTGTTATGGCAGATTACCAATGGGGGTAAATTAACAGCGGAATACTGTACAGTATTACATAAACACATTTTTTGAAGCAATCTCTACAGCTCTGAGGCTAATAACAGCAAATATCCAGTAATATATACTGTTAGCAGATGATAATGTATTACATGAACTGAAAGATTGTTACTAAGGAATTACTGACAAAAAAACAAGAACTATCACTATAATATACTCACATATTCCATAAAAGAGGAATTATCACAACGTTGTCTTGACAATTTCCAATGCAATCCGAGTTTATGATAGAGATTTGTGTTCTCTGCCTCCAAAGTCTTGTCAATAGCATTTCGAGTCTGCAGGTGAGAAGAATATTATTAATTAAAAATAAAGGTGAAATGGTGCAAAAATTAGTGTAAAAATATCAATAGTAAAATACTGTAGTACTTTATACTCTGTTTAAAAAAAAAAAAAAATCCTATCTATTTTCAGTGAAATTAATTTATCATCTTCAAAGAGATCAAGCAAAAGCCAGGTGAATTTAAAAGAACATATTTTCATAAAAATATACATTACAGTTTTCTACTGAAACTCTTGAGAACCATTCTTAATTATTAATCCTTAGTTCTTTCATATGGCAATGTAAAGTTTAACTGCTACATATTCTGGCTGAAAACCGACATAAACATATGAATATTTCGTTCGTTAAAGCGGTATATTAATGTACAAGAGAAATATTTAATATCTGTCTGATGTAATTTTTAAATGTGCAATGCAGTAATATCAAGGACATGTGAGAAAATAGGTGATTTAAAAGTACTATCAATTCAGAATTTACTAATTACAGCCTAATGAAATATGCAGATACACTTACTCTTTTGCTGAGGCATATAACTGGCCACAGAGAGCATCCACAAGTACAGAGACAAAAACAACATCCACACAATAGCCACTGTGCTGACACTGGTAAAGTTTTCCTTAACACTGTGTTCACTCTACCCACAGATCCTATAAACTCTTCAGGAGCCAACCTTCCTGTCAGTGCACCAGGAAAATCTCTGGAGAAACGATTACTCAAGCCAAACCTGAGAGACGAGTAAGTCACAAGAAGAAAATGTGAGAAGAATTGTTATATTATAGCACTAAACCGGAACAGCTGAGATGTTATTTACAGGTAAGCTCTTGCCTTTCATAAATGATATATTTACTTACACACCCCTAGTTTGAGAAAATTAATAACCTGAAACTTGTTTTACAGAATTAGGTTACGCTGGCTTAGGTGATTTTGGATGGTTCAGCCCCAGTTAAGAAAGGAGTTGACAGATAGAATTATTGCTCTTTACTTGTTTCTAATATTTTTTCAACATCACGTATTTCAATTTCACTCGATGGGTCTTCGAAAGAAAAAACTTACCCAAAATCTAAGCAAAACACATTAATATCAGTAAAATAATTTTCCATTATAATGAAATTCATTATATTCTAATATGATGTGATACAAATTGAATAGAGATCGGAAGGGCACAATCCATTCCTAACAGGGGCTCTATACAGCACCTGAATCTCTTGCCAATAACATGTTCCTTAGGTATTAACAATACTTAAGATTTCCCAATTGAAACTATGATCTGTATTTATAGCATTATGAAGAATTAAATGCAAATTATTCCTAAAATCACTTGAAAAATTTGCCTGCCTGCACCAAATGATGCAAAAATCCCGAAGCCCAATCTCACCACTTATAAAGAAAAATCAATTAGCCAAAACTCAACATTTCACCCTTTGCTAAGTAAAATTAAACAATAAACTAAACACCCTAAGAATATAAGTACAGATATACATTGAGCCCAAACCCACGCATTTCAGTCTGATAATGATTAAGAGTTTTGCCCTGTGAAAGGAAAATCAAACCATTCTGAAAATAAACAGCAAGGGAATCGTACCTACAAATACATTTAATATTCAAAGCCAGTTAATTCGGAATGCCCTATACTCACACTGTAATATTTCCGGCTCCTCTGATAATCACAGGTTCTGGAGTTTGTGTGTAAGATTCCAAAGACGAAGAGGAATTATCCTCCTCATTCCTTTCTATCGCATCAAATTCTGCTACCGCTTCTGCCATCATCCTTTCCCCTGTTTACACCTGTAGTGTCTCGAAAGGCAGCCATAAGTTCACCTTCGTCTTATAATAATATTACTATAATTTATTCATTATCATACTCATGGTGTGATTCATTTACTTCTGAATTAACATTAATTAAATTCTGCAAATGGTTAACGACGTATTTCGATAATTTAAAAGAAGTTCCTTTTTTATTTTTTGATGATACAGGTTTGTCTTGTAGGGGAGCCATACGTTGAAGAACTCGAATAAATTTCCTTTCGCTTTCATTTTTTGCGTTCTACTTATTATTATTATTATTATTATTATTATTATTATTATTATTATTATTATTATTATTATTATTATTATTATTGTTGTTGTTGTTGTTGTTGTTTTTGTTGTTTTCATGCACCACTTTGAATACCTAAAAAAAAAATATTTGCATTCATTAACATCACTCATCAATTAATCCATTAGTCACTTGCTCTAATACTTAAAAGATTCTGATGTCATCATCATCATCATCTCTCTCTCTCTCTCTCTCTCTCTCTCTCTCTCTCTCTCTCTCTCTCTCCTCTCTCTCTCTCTCTTTCATTTCCAAGTTGCACCAACTATTAACAGAACTGCTAGATATGGGAAAAAAGCCCAAAGGTCGTATCTTCCCGTCTCCTGGTCGGTTCCATTTTGTACTTAGTGATACTTATCATACTTGTCCTTATAACTATGGATTGAGTTAGCATTAACTACCTCCTCGCTTAGCGACTTCCAATTATCAACTACTCTTACACTAATAAAGTACTTCCTTACATCCTGCCAAGAAGTTTTCTTACGAAGCTTCAAATTATAACCTCTAGTTCTAGTGCCAGCCATAACAAAATATCGATCCCTATTCACTCTGTCATGACCATGAAGGAATTTAAAAACCATCACCATCATTCTTCTAGCTTCGAGTGATGGTAAGTCTAATTCCCTCAGCCTCTCCTCATAACTGAGATTAAGTACTTCTGGCACCAGTTTCATGGCATATTTTTTTTAACTTTTTCGAGCTTAACTATGTGTTTTTTCAAGTGTGGATTCCAAATGGGGGTGCATGTTTAAGCTTTGGCCTCGCATAGGTTACATGAATATTTCTGAACATTTCCTTGTCCATGTGCCTGAAGGCTACCCTTATATTTGCTAAGAAAGCATATGCTGCCCCTAGTATGCCACTTATATGTATTTCTGGAGAGAAATCGGTCAGTATCTTTACTCCTAGATTTCTCTCATTTTCTGTCTCCTGAAGTTCTGCTCCTGCTATTGAATAGTCAAGCATGGGGGGGGGGGATCCTAGCCATACACAGAACCGAGTCAGATGCGTTTATGAAATCCATTTGTGTCTGTCTAGCTAACTAACAATATGGTATCCTAGGCTTACACTGTTTAAGAAATCCTAGCCATACACTGAACCGCGTCAGATGCGCTTATGAAATCCATTTGTATGTGCCTAGCTAACTAACAATATGGTATCCTAGGTTTATTTACTCTCTTTTAGCTGGATTATATCTGCTTTTAATAGTTGGTAATAATGTTTAGCTGCTTAAATCAATAATAAAGAAAATGAAACAGACGAGAGAGACATTAAAGAAATAATTAAGAAGCTTTTGCCTTATCTTGTATTTAATTAATTGTTCAAATGTTATTTTAGAAAGTTATGATACAGGTGATAAAACTCTATGTTTGTAATTGTTTATATTTGAGCTTTATAAATAATAAAAAAAAAAATATCGATGTACATTATCTGCAAACATGAATTTAGTTTACGTGTTTGTTTGAAAGAAACAGGTCCTTGTCATTTCAGAATAGGTACTGCCTTTCGTAATAATGATAAACCTTCACATCTGATAAGTCATTACACTCTCCATCTCTGTTTCTCTTTACTCTATGTATTCTTCGTGCCCAGGCCTGATAAGGGCTGTTTTATTTTATTATTTTTTGGCCCGTCCTAGTGTCACAATCATATATATATATATATATATATATATATATATATATATATATATATATATATATATTCTTGATTAAAAACTTGCTATGTGCAGTGTTCATGAATAGCTAAGTAGCAGACAAAGAATTAGTATACATAATTTGTAGTATTAATGGTATTTGCGGCCATGTTCACTCTTCTGCTCCTTCGGTGGTGTCAATTTATCAAGAAATATTTTGGTTTTACACTTTCTCTCACGCTATTGTTATTTGAAATAGTATCTTTTTAATACGAAATAGTTTTTGTTAGGTGCGCTGAATAGTTTTAATAAGGATTGCTTGGTTCCTTGTCAAGAAGTCACCGTGGCTCAAGCGGTAGCGTCCGCGACTCTGAGGCGTCAGGTCGAGTGTTCGCGCACCGTCATGGTCTGAGGTTAGCAATGGCATGCACTCAGAGAAACGATTACATCTGCCAAAACAAGCTCTTCGCAAGAAGGCAATCGTCCTAGCCCTTAGTAGAAAAGGGAGTCCGTGACGTAAAACCGGAACTTAGTTCTTTGACACATCTTTTTTTGATATAAGATGAACAATATATTTTTTTTTCATGTGGAAAAGTGTGTTGTATAGCATACATATTTCCTGTTGTATGTGATATGGATACTCTTAATGCGAGTAGTGTACGTATAGGTTATATTATCTCCTTAATTGGGAACACATACAGTTTAGCGGGCCATACCAATGTTCAAAACCTACCAATAGATGGCGATAGGCTCTGACTAGAGAACTGGCGGATGAATACACAACAAAACTGGCGACAGTAGGCATACGAAACAATGTTTTACTATCCTAACTCAAAATACTTACCTAACCTCTTAGTCAGGGGGGCTTCGCCCCTCTGGGACCCCCCATCTTCCTATCCTAACTAAAAATACTTACCTAACCTTCAGTCGAACCACTTACCTAAGTGGAGGGATGAGGTCATTGAGCAGCATGCCCCGCTAAATTGTAAACTACCCCTTAATTGTCGTTAGAGAACAGTTTCGGTTTAATGAGGAATGGTGTGTTTTATTTTTTATATTCAGTTTGCTCTTGTTAGCTAATCAGTGTCGACTTAATATAGAACAGTGTGTGGCACGCTTTTTGCTTTTCATGAAACATTTGTAATTAGCAGTGTGGATATAGACACTGACGTAAAGAGGATAGAGGTATATTATTATAGTAAAGTTTTTAACAGGCTTTCTTACATTAATACTCTTTGGCCCGATTTCTTAAACAGTGTAAACCTAGGACACAATATTGTTAGTTAGCTAGACACACACAAATGGATTTCATAAACGCAGCTGATGCGGTTCTGTGTATGGCTAGGATCCCGTAGGGGATCCTAGCCATACACAGAACCGCGTCAGATGCCTTTATGAAATCCATTTGTGTGTGTCTAGCTAACTAACAATATGGTATCCTAGGTTTACACTGATTAAGAAATCGGGCCTTTAACTGGTACCGTTTGTGAAAATTGCTGGAAAACCTTTGTGTGCTTGACAACATTATGTTGATTATGTGTTCATATTTGTCGTGGAATTTATGGGAGAATTTAACTTCCCAGTGATTAATTTATAAAACCTAAATACTGCGGAATATGTCATAAACTATAAATAGGTTTACATATGATTGCAACATGAGTATTCGTACATAATTTTTAACCCTTTTAAAAATTACTTTTAGACGTGTTGCTCTTCTTCTTCTTCTTCTTCTAATGGGATAGGATTGCTCTGATTTGATAGAATGGGTGGAGGGGGATGTGGGATGGCACAGATAGGATGCTTTTAATACCCAAGGGACCACCCCGAGAAGGGGAAGGGTTTCATAAGGATTGGGAGCGAAAACCTGAAACTGAAAAAAGAGGGTGAATGAAATATGGGATTAGATGTCGACTGTCTCGGGTGTTTAAGTCCGTCCATTTTTCAGTCCCTTTTGCTGTTCTATTTATTTATTTATTTATTTATTTATTTATATACATATTTTTTTTTTGCGATTGTTGCCCATCAGTGTTTGGGAAATGGTGTAAACGTGATTACTTTGCAGTTAATTAAACAGAATTTGGCCGAAATCATAAGAAACTTCTTGTCTTTTACTTAAGATGTTATCAAAACCAACTCTAATGATTTGGAAAGTATGCTTTGATGTGACCTCTTCTAGAACTAGATATCACAGTTTTAAACTCTCAAATAAAACCTTTTTTCAGGATGTAAAAGAGAGATTTATTTATTTATTTTTCTTATTTTTCATTTATTTTTTTTTAGTGTGAGACTCGTTGATAACTAAACTTTGCTGATTAGAGTTACTTCAAACGATAAGGAAAGACATGATAGATGTTACTAAGTAAAACAAAAATGAATGAGATGGGGAGTTACAAGTATGGGCTTCTTGCGTTGAGTACAGTTAAATACACACACAAGTGTGTATAGGTAGACACATACATACATACATACATACATACATACATACATACATACATACATACATACATATATATAATTAGGTAATTACATACATGCATAAACGTATGCATACTTACTTATTTACTTACATACTTACTTACTCATTTACTTACGCTAACCGAGGAGGTAGTTAATACTAGCTCAATCCATAGTTGTAAGGACAAGTATGATAAGTATCACTATGTTCAAAATGGAACCGACCAGGATACGGGGAGTTACGAGCATGGGCTCTTTCCCGTAAGCACAATTAGGCAATTACATACATACATACATACATACATACATACATACATACATATGCAGCCCCCTTTTGGAATCCGCACTTGAAAAAGCACATAGCTAAGCTTGAAAAAGTTCAAAGACATGCCACGAAACTGGTGGCAGAAATACGCAATCTCAGTTATGATGAGAGGCTGAGGGAATTAGACTTACCATCACTCGAAGCTAGAAGAGTGAGGGGGGATATGGTGACAGTCTTTAAATTCCTTCATGGTTATGATAGAGTGGATAAGGATCGATATTTTGATATGGCTGGCTCTAGAACTAGAGGTCATAGTTTGAAGCTTCGTAAGAAAACTTCTTTGCAGGATGTAAGGAAATACTTTTTCAGTGTAAGAGTAGTTGATAATTGGAATTGGCTAAGCGAGGAGGTAGTTAATGCTATCTCAATCCATAGTTTTAAGGACAGGTATGATAAGTATGACTAAGTATAAAATGGAACCGATGAGGAGACGGGAAGATACGAGCTTTGGGCTCTTTCCCGTAAACACAATTAGATAATCAATTAGGTAATCACATACATACATGCATATATGCATACATATATGTGTACACTCAAGGCATAAGCTATATCTAAAAGTAAATGTAATATAATCATTTATTAATTATTTAACTTCTGTTTGATCTAGATTTGTACGCTTTTTACTGGAACTCTCTTCCTCAACCTCAGAGTTTGGTCTTTGATACTTGTGTTTTGATATCCTTCAGTTATAATCCTAAAAGAGCAGTTCCAATATGAGATCTGAGCATTCTTATTTCATGGATGCGGTGATCTATAAGGTCACTGCGTTCTATATAACTTGAGTGTTCATGAACCTGAAGAATGAAGTATATCTTCATCTCTGAAGCCTTTGATGGATTGTATTTTAACTGTATGTTTCAAGCCTGGTTAGGTTTAGTTATGGCTTTCATATTTTACACATCTTCTTCTTCTTCGTCTACATCTTTTCCCACTTTTATGTGGGGTCGATGTTTCTGGCCAGTGTTCTCCATATGTCCCTGTCCCATACCTCATCACCCAACAAACCTTTAGACCTCAGGTCGTCATTGATGCAATATTTTACACATATCCAATAATTAAAGTTAAGGTTACTCACCTGATACCAAAGCATCACAATATATGTTTTCTGGCATGGCTTTGGTAAGGCGAATGGATTCAATAAAACACATTAAGAAAGCAGACACAGAGTGTTTGAGATTTTCTATGTTCGCAATGATGGAAGTGTGGAGATTATGTTATAATTTCTCCCTCAGATATTATAATGTAAACCCAGTGGGAAAATAAGATCTGTATAAGTGTATATAAGCTGTGGAGAGATTGACCAACGTACTATTTATTTCTCAAACGATATATCAATAATGAATTGCAAAGCGAATGTATTCTGTTCAAAAACATGCTTAACAATGTCAGCCTGTAACGAGAAGTCGCTTTTACATATATACGAAACCGATATAATCTTTGAAAGTATGGAAATCAAGTCAAAAAACAACCTCATTTGAGGGTTCTTTAAAGCCGTGTTTTCGAGAGGAAATTTTTTGATTTTTTTTTGGAGTTATTTTGCTTAGTTTTGACAAAAGCCCTTTTCGCGAGCACTAATAGTGACATCACACACAAAATAATCACATTCTTTCTCTATTCTGTTTTAATCAAAAGTCAAATCTGGTCTGCAGCTCGATTGGTCGTTTTGAACATGGAGTCGGGCGATGAATATGGCATGGGGCAAAGGTAGGAATACTCTGGCTAGCACAGTGGTAACGCGCTGGCTTCGCATTCACGAGGTCGAAAGATCGGTACCCGTCCAAGACCGAGAGTTTAAGCTGTTTACTAGAGAGGTTACTGCTGTGGCTGGTCACCACAGTGGGGGGTTGGGGCTTGCCCCGGCTGACGAATACCCATTGTATAATGGAAATAAAGGTTTATTATTATTATTATTATTATTATTATTATTATTATTATTATTATTATTATTATTATTATTATTATTATTATTATTATTATTATTATTATTATTCTGTGATTTTCAGTTCATCTAAATGTGCCCTGTGTGGACGTCAAAGGCCTTGGATGGGTTGCATGAAGTTAATTAGGTGTGATCCAAGAAGCACATATTGGAAATGGTCAGGTAAGCCCTCTCACAACATTCACGTCTCACCTCAACATTTTAATGCTGTATATATGTGAGTTTTTTTTCGGTCTTGACCCTTCAAACCGGTGTCAAACGCAACTCACCGTTTTCCTGGGCAAGTCTTTATGAATTTATAGGTGACATAACTGTCCTTGCAATATTTTTTCCCTCAGTCTACCTCTGTTTCTCTTCCCTGTTGTTGCTGTGAGCTCTATTCTCTAGCTTCTTATAACACGACCGAAGAAATTGGTTTTCTCTCTCTTTTCTTTTTGTGATTATTCAACTGGGATCTCATTACTCTTGGTCATGTGACGATATTCTTTGTATTTTTCTCATGAACTGTCTGCGGCATCGATGATGTTCTGAGCTTGTTTGATAATCTCGCAGGATTCACTACCGGATTCATTGGGATTATTCTAAGTAGCTATATAACACCAGTGTAGAAATGTTTTCCTTGAGGGAGGGGGGCTAGAATACTTCCTCCATGTTCCCCTGCGTTCCGTAAGAGTCGACTAAATGAGGCGGAGCTAGGGGACTGGGAATCCCCTCCTCTGTATTTTCTCTTCTCAAAGAGTCAGAGTATATTTTACCTGACTCAGCCACTCCCCATATAAGAGGAAAAATGGCTTATGTACATAGATAGATAGATACAAATATGTCACTAATTCTTATATTTAATTAACTCTAACCCAATTCTAAAAATAACAGAAATATTCTACTTAGAAGTATGATTCATACCGAAAAACAAACCAAGAGGACCTCCATTTTGACACTCAGTATGACTATTAACAAAAATTGTTTTTAATTTGATACATTATTTACGTGGAGTTAATAATAATTTTCTGGCTGGATTGCTTGTTGATGCCTAAAAATTCACCATCCTAAATATATTATTATAATCCACATCATCTCCACATTTTATACCATACATCTATGATGATTAGTTTAGTAACATTCGGAAGCCACTTGCAATTTCTATATAACTAATATAGACAAATTATAAAAGTATTGTGAGTTGGAATGAATGATATAATTAAAAATATTTAGATATTAATACTTCACTAGTCTGGAAATACAATACATACATTTCAATGCTAAGAAACAATAGATGATATAGATATACATTTACAACAGATAATATGGATATATATATTTATTCCTCAAAATGTGTGTTGGTTACACAATTCCGTGGAAGAGAGATCTACATTAACTAATTTATTGGAGTTTTGTAACAAAGAGAGAGAGAGAGAGAGAGAGAGAGAGAGAGAGAGAGAGAGAGAGAGAGAGAGAGAGAGAGAGAGGAGAGAGAGAGAGAGAGAGAGAGAGAGAGAGAGAGAGAGAGAGAGAGAGAGAGAGAGAGAGAGAGAGAGTCATAGTTCTAGAGTATATCAGAGAACGTTAAGTATTGTTTCACATGAGACACTGACAACAAACAACTGCAGATAATGGGAAAAATTGGTGAAAATGTCTTGAAGTGGATGAAGAAACAGAGATGATAGCTGGTGTGCTATTATTTATTTGTATTGCATCCTACCCTACAGATGTTATTTGATATACAAATGAGAAAATAAAAAAAAATGCCTTTGTAAATAGAATTTTCACCGTGACATACTCTGTTCCGGTTTTACGTCACGGACTCCCTTTTCTACTAAGGGCTAGACCGGTTGCCTTCTTGCGAAGGACTTGTTTTGGCAGATGTAATCGTTAACCTGAGTGCATGCCCTTGCTACTTTGTACCTTAGCTAAATGTTCGTTTTATACCTCACGTTCATAAGATTTGCTAGAAAAGTTGTCGAAGAAGAGCTTCAGTATTTTTATGGTGATTTCCACCGTGTAAGTTACTGATTTATACACTGATGAAATATAAGTCTCAGACCACACACTGATAGGACTTGTTGCAAAGGTTATCGAAGAATATGTCTCAGTACATAGAATAACTTTCCACATTTTTTTTTTTTTAATTTTTTATTCTCCACCCACGGATGGGCGGAGCGGGTCATGGATGACCCATAGGGGCGGTCGCCAGCCGACACAGGCCCCAAACTCCGCATTCCACCTCATCCTTTAAGACTCTGTACCCTGGCGGAACATTAGTCATAGACCTCAAAGTCCGAGGGCATGTTGGAAGGACTGTCGAAGAAGCCGAGTAACTTGAATCACGACGACAAAGGGCCCATTTTACATCTTTACCTGACAGTATTAGATGTAGAATCTCTCTAATGCTGTCCGGTAAGATGTGACGGGTGCCCAATAAATGACCAATCGTAGTTGTGATGATTTGGTACTGTTTTTCGATTGCTCAGTACATAAAGTCTCATACCCTCTGAAAGGTCATGAAGCTTGCAGTCTTTGCACTGAAAATGCTCTTACTCATTAAATTTTGTATTTAATATACCTGTAATCACCTATGAATGATAATAAGTATTAATAAAAAATAGACCACTTAACACGAAATAGGATTGTGTAAGCAATGGTACTCAAAGTTCAGGCTGGATATAGACCTGATGTTAATAGTGAGTAACTACAATGACCATATTCGGATTTCCATTCTCGTGATGCAATCAGTTGCTGTTGAGATCTAGTAGGAAGAGGAGCATATATCGTTCTCCAGTTTTCTTGGTACTTTTCTTCAGCATGTTCCAGGATTCTACAATGATATGGGGCTAAGATGTGTGTAAGATGAAGGCTGCACTTATCCATACTGTCTTCTGTATCTTTAGCCGAGACCTGAAATAAAAGGGGTTTCTAAATTTTTGCCAAGATATCGGAAAAATCCAAAGCTATTCTTAAAAATTTTACAATATATATAATAATAACACTTCGTTGGAAAATAATTAGGCC